>DWGR01001635.1:0-15545 GCA_018247715.1 Heliconius burneyi | reverse complement strand
CGAAAATAATAATTCATTGATTCGTTGGGGATCGAACCCACTACCGTCGCGTTACAGTCACACTCTTGCGCCCCTGGGCCACGACGGCCTCAACTCCACTCTACATTACTTTTTATTAAAATCTATGAGTTTCTTACTATTCTTGGATATCATAGTTATTAATAACATTCAACGAAGAATTTATGAAAAAAGTAATAAAAAAATATACGTTATACGATAAGCCATGTAAATTCTACGTAAAAGTGAGATACGACAGTAGTTCACCGGATAAAAGCCACTAAGCCGTTTGGATTACGTTTCGTGCGAAAGCTTGGTAACATGAAACACGAGAAAAACTCAAAGTAGCCATTATATTTTATTATAGTAGATATGTAATTTTTCTTATCTTTCCAATACTAAATAGTATTGGGATAGTATTGGATATTTACATCTACCTTATTAAGTTAGAAGGTCAGTCGTGGCGCAGAGGCACAGTGAGTGAGTGTAGTGTGTTGTGGGTTCTCCTTGAGGAAATTAAATATTTATTTACATTTATTTGCTCTGATGTTGAGGTAAAGAACGGCGTTGAGTTCCCCCACTCAATACGCACTGCTTCCAAAATGGATTAACAGGTTCTCTCTGCCGACCCAACTTTTTGCAGGATAAAGCGTGAAGCTAGTATAGTATGTCGGCTGTATTATTTTCCATTTTATGCAAAGAGTAAGAGACGAAGAATTGCATGACTAGGTAGTCATGCAATTCTTCGTCTTTAACTCCTTTGTTATTGCAAAACATTGAACACTTCGTTACAATCCCAAATATACAAGAAAAAGACTAACATTTATTACTAGTAACTTCTTTCGTCTTCGAAAGTGATTTTTGCGCTTACGCTTTTCCTCCTAGATTTATTAACAACTTTCATCTCCTTAGATTTAGGTAGACTGCACCAAATGTCCCATAATAATGTGAGGATATTAATTTTATATATTACGAATAATATAGTACGTACGTATAGTACGATATTATAAATCAATTTTGTTGTGAGAAGAGGCCGTCGTGATGCAGTGGCAGAGGCGTGTGACTATAATCGCGACTGTATGTTCGACTTTCACGCTTGAAATTAATTATTATTTATTTATATTTTCATTTCTTCGTTCTCGTAACAAGGCAAAGTGCGGCGTTGAGTTCCGCTACCCAATGCCTCGAAGGCAACGCCAAACGCTACGGTCTCTGCATACCTATCTCTTTCGCCTCGTCCACTATCATTTACCTCTTCGTCCATGTTCTCTGAGAGAGCCACATGCTTTTTACGTAACATTCCTCGAGTATCTTTTATATTATGTTTTCTAAGGTCAACCGAGGTCTCCCTGTACTTCTATTACCACTTACTTTAGATTTATGAAGGAAATGTGAGCTAAATCCGACATTTTAAAATGAAAAGAGAATATTTATATTTATAATATACTTTCGGGTCACTTATTTCTGTAAATTTCGTCTTTCACAGTATATATAAAAGTTGAATTCAACAGAAAACTCTGCGACAACATCTAACCTGTTTACAAATAGTTACGCGTTCTACTTCGCTCGAAAAGCAACTGGTAAAAGAAAACACAAGTTGCCACTGGCCTATATCCGGTTCGTACATCTGGATTCGCGTTAATAGTTCTGAGAGCGACGTGCCGGGAATTTTGCTTAGTTAAGGCTTATACGAGTATACTGTTGGCCTTATATGATTCGTAAAATTATTTTCTACGTTATTACAGCTGTTTCTATTAGTTATCTGTATTTTTAGGGAAATTGAATAAAAAGTGTTGTGTGCTTAATTAAAATATTTAGGTTGAGGCCAATCGTGGCGTAGGAATATAAGCGTGTGACTGTAAACGTGACACGTTGTGGATTCAACCAGTATTTGAGGGGATTTAATAATTTATTGTTTTATGTCGTCGCTCTTGTGTCATGGTAAAGCACGGCGTTTTGCTTCATCTCTCAATATAAAATGCCTCCAGAGTTTGGAGGAAAATGGAGAACGGAATATAACCTTCACACATCAGAGTAGGCCGAGGAAATCTACCTAATCTGCTATATTAAGGATACAGCGTGAAGCTAAAAAAATCTGTTTGGAATTTAATTGCTTTTCTAAGTATATTGTATTTTCAAAAAAAAATAGGGTAAGTAGAGGGAACCTTGTTATAAGTCACTTCGTGTCACACTTTCCTCCTAATTTGAGACAGAGCGTGTTGAGTGGCGGAACTGAACGCCACACTTTGTCAAGTTACGAGAGCAATGAAAACATTAAATAATTATTTTATTCAAATTAACAATATTTTCTAGTTATCCTTGAATATTACACGACACTGCTGCAATAGCTACATCGCTTTTCATTCCCAATTGGTAAAACGTGGTTGGATAATAAGATAGAGCTTACGCGAACTGAGTAATATCGATATGACCATTCGGAACCAGAGATTACACGGTGCTCGCCGCCGTCTGTAAGGATATTATATAATATGGAAAGTATCAGCAGAGTGCCGTCCCGCGGGTGTACGTCTCGCTTTGAAGGCGTCGCCGCTAGCTGTACCGCGGAACCGATGTCGAGGAGAATATTAGAAAAGTGTGAGAAATCCTCGCTTCATTGCTGTAATTTTTTTAAAATTACTGTAAGTCTTTTAGTCTAGTGGTCTGAGTTGCTAATTAAATATTTAATTTTATATTTTTGCTTTATTTCCAATTGCAATGATCGGGGAGAACCTATTGTTATGTCACCTTTTGACCATTTTCTGTCCATTTTGCGGTTAAGTAGTTAACGTCGTACGCAAAACTTTTGTCCGTTACACGATCGACGAATCAAAGGTGGTCTGTGGGTTGGGGCACTCACTATCTATCCAGTTCCGCCTATGTATCAGTAAATTTCAGTGGTTTCGAATCACAAAAATTTCGAAACTTACGAGCAAAAGTTATTCCATCATCAAGAAAAAGCTCTGCTTACGAGCTCTGGCTTGAGTTTCGCTGGGGCTGTCTTGCCGCGGATTTCATCTAATATTAATAATAATTGAATGTATAAATTATATCATCAATTTGTTGGCAAAGTCAGCATAATAATAGAATTATAGGAAGTATGCGGGCGAAGCCGCGACTAGACCACTAGTAAACATAAAATGAAATACATATATAATAAATATATTAATTAAAAAAAAAGTTTTTGAAATTATTCTTGGTATGTCAATATATCGACGAGAATGTGTGAATGTGAATATCTTTTACGACACAAAAGCGGTTGAATAATGGTATATTGCGATCTGTTTTTGTTGAATATTCGTAAATTAAATGTTTTATTACTTTTTTTATGCATGAAATTCGTTGTTCAATTTTTCTTGCAAACTAAAAACTAGATCTATACGTTGAGCTATTTAATGTTCTTTTTTTCAGTTCCTTACCCTATGCCAAAATATTCTCCGCTTTCCGCTCGAAATGAAAACAATGTGTCATGCTCATGAGTAGCGGATTGAAAGCCACTCGCGTTTTGCTTGCGCAGGCAATAAAATAAAAAAAAACCAGCTTGTGAAGATCAAATCCACAATAATCGCATTTACAGACGTGCTGTCGGTGTCAGTACGCTGTCGCATTGAGCTACGATGGCGTAGCATTTTTAGAAATCCATTGGCGATGCCTACTCGCTAGGTAGGAGAAGATATAATTAAAAACAGAGAGTACCCAAAATCGTTATCGCGTTACAATAACACACTTGCGCCACTGCACCACGACATCCTAATAAATATATTATAACGAACCTAAAAATTAACCCTTACATTAAAACTTCACAAAAGACTACACAACCAGCTGTACTCATTTACAAAATGACTATTCATGAGCGACGAGCAATAATTTCATTTAAAATTTATATGACCTGAAAACAATTACGTAACTTTTCTCTCGTCTGCAGAAGTAATCACGTTGCGGAGGAAGGTGCAAGGAGAAAATTGTCTTTGCTGCTGTAACGAGGTTAGCGAGGGGACGACTCACCATGGATATTTGTCGCGGAAAGTGGAAATATTACCGACAAAAGACATTAAATCTCTTGATCACGTTTTTTACAGTCTACCTTCTGTATATATATTTTTACCTCAACATTAAAATAAAAAAAAATATGAATGTTTTTTTTATTTGTTGTAAAAGATATTGTATTATTCTGTGTATGCTATAACTAATATTGCAAATTAATTATTTAACATGATAAAAATTGTCTTAATACCTATCACACACATAATTCTTACGATTTTATTGCTTTTTAGCTTCCACTTTTCGATAAATTCCGCAGGGATTGCGTGATGCGTGACGAAACTCAACGCCGCACTTGCTCTTTACCAGAGTGAGGAAATAAAAATTATATTTACACGAGTTGGATTCAAGCCCACAGTCAAAAACTTAATTTCATAAAATTCTATAAATCATTGCACTCACCCAACATAATAGATACAGTAAACTTCGTAATTAAATGCACAAAGCTTAATCTGTCCACAAGTAAAGTGCATTGGGTCGGTGACTGTGATGGCAATGGTAGTAAAGCTGGTGCAAAGTGTTTGACAAAGCCCTCGGTTACGTTCAATCAAGTGCGATCTCTTATTCATGGCTGTACGAGGATTGCCTTGAGCTTCGATTTCCAGTATGTGATGCACTCTCGGATGGGTTACTCAGTTGATACGTTGTAGGGTTTACTTGTTTTTGTACTAGGACTGTGATTGATGTTTATTTATCCTATCTTTATTATTAAAAGTAAGAATAAGAAAAAATTTTAATCAGCTTCTCGCTGTATCCCGCACACAGCCGGGTGGGCAGAGGGAACCTAGTATTTAAGACACTCCGTTCTCCACTTTCTGCCGAATTCTGGAGGCATTGCGTGTTGAGTGGCAGAACTCAACGCCGCGCATGTCCTCGACACCAGAGCGAAGAAATGGAAATATAAACGTAAATAAATATTTCACTTCCTCGAGTGGGGATCAAACCCACAACCCTCACATTACAATCACACCTTGTGCCGCTGTGCCACGACGGCCTCATTAGATAGTGAAGATTTGCACCATTTTATTGCGGCGGTCATTATTGGTTAACATCAATATTGATTATAATAAATAGGTCGGGGCAAAAGATTTTTGTATTTTTTATGTATTAGTAAATATAGTTGCCGTTATTTTTCAATTGTTTTACAAGTAAGCAAAATGAGCGTATGCGACGAAGAAATTCGGTACAATTTAAAGTTTTATTACAAAAATGATGAAAATGCCACGAACGACGCGAATAAAACTTGTGCGGTTTACGGACCTAAGGCGGTATCAAGAAGAGTAGCACAAATGTGGTTCAAATGTTTCAAGTATGGAAATTTTAATGTCAAAGATGAGGTTAAATATAATTAAATATTTTTCTTTGTATGAACAATATGAAAATACTTCAGCCCCGACCTAATTTGCAGTTTCATTATGATCAGAACTGCTATCGTAATCCAAATTTCAGGTTAAATTAAAACTGAAAAGTGGTTTAAATTGCGCTTGAAAGATTTCACATACTCTTAACGCAACTAGCACGATAACTTAAATGAAAGCTTCTAAACCCCTGTAAGTCATTGTAGAGTCCAATAGCCTTCACAGTCTGTAGTCTTGGACGCCGTCTTATCGACATTCCGCCCTGCGCCCGCGTTAACAGTGAACTCATGACAATCTTGTAATTTACGCCATGGGAAGACTGTCGCCTTCGTTGAATATTAAACACTTTATTTATTTTATTTTATTGTTTTAATCTTTTTCATATTATATTAGTAGATACATTTTCTAATGTAGAATTTTTTTGTCTTGTGAGTTTATAATAGCTTTTTGTAAATGTTACTTTTTCTTAAGAAAATAATACAATATATTTGAGAATATTCGAAGATGTATCCTAGAATAATATTAGCTCTGGCTACTTATTTGTCCATATTAAAGCATACATACATAGCTTCACACTTTATCCCTTGCGGGGTAGTCAGAGAGAACGAAGCGCCAAACGCTACAGTCTCTACATACCGCTTTCACCTCGTCCACTGTCATCAATCTCATACATACCGTCCTCATGATTTTTACGTAACCTTCCTCCAATATCTTTGATACACTTTTCCGTCATAAATCTTTTTTGCCATTCTTTCATCACTCATTCATTCGACGTGCCCAAACTAGCTGAGCACATTCTTCTACATTCTCACCGTGACATCCTTACCGTGACATAGGTATAACAATATAATTGCCAACATTGTTCTAGTACGCTGACTGACACATTTACTAGATAATATTAACAATGTCGGTTTTCCTCAATTGTCATCAGAGTTAAAGTCACGTATACAAAGCAGAGGGTAAAGTGTCAGCGAAACTGCGCGTACGTGATATTAGAGACATACGCGAAGGTCGCCACGCGTCACCATCAGGTACCCGTACGCTCGTTTGCCATGTCTTTTCCCATAAAAAAAATAGAATTAAGCCACAGTAAGGTAAGCAGGAACAGCTAAAAACTTGTTGGTAGGATGTAAGGTATAGCTATCGTCTTCTCTCTAATAAGCTCAACGCTTGTAATATTGGTAGCTCCGAGAGGATAAAAATATTTTTAAAAATAATAATTTGAGATTTAAGAAGTATTTAAACCTTAGTACTGAACGGACCAGGAAAGATTTTAGTTACACACAAACACACACACACAAACACACACACACAAACACACACACACAAACACACACACACACACATACACACACACAGGGTAGACAGAGGGAATCTAGTGTTAAGACACTCCGTACCTCACTTTCTACCAAATTCTGGAGGCATTGCGTGTTGAGTGGCAGAACTCAACGCCGCGCTTTGCCTCGACACCAGAGCGAGGAAATGGAAATATAAACGTAAATAAATATTTAACTTCCTCGAGTGGGGTTAGAACCCACAATCGTTACGTTACAGTCACACCCTTGTGCTGCTGCGCCACGATCATTTAAGTTATCTTATAATTTTTTAAATTAATAGACAACATACAGAGCAGGCGATATATATATAAAATTTATAGAATTTATCCCACAACTAACTAGGTTTTGAAGAGTATAATCCAAGCACTTTTAAAGAAAATTGCATTTTACACCTTCGATGAAAACTAAATACACTTAAGCCAAAACCACTCACGAGTATATTACTGGAAAACTTTTAAAAAATGTATAATCATGCTTAAAGAATAAGTAAACCATTACCGTTTAATATTTTTTCAACAGTTTTTTTTATTCAAAGATGTTTTTGGCGTCGTCCTGTATCTCGTAGACACTCTATTTTTATCACTTTCCACAAGTATTTTAGTCACTACTTCGTTTTGAGTTGCAGAATTCAACTTAGTAGCTAGTTTCATTGTTTTAACAAAAAAAATATGAAGGCAATGAGTCACGTCACGCTATATCCCACTGTTCCTCATTGTCTGCCAAATTCTGGAGGCATTGCGTGTTTAAGGAATGCCTCCCCCTGCATTAGTGATTAAACTCAACGCTGCGCTTTGCCTCAACCAGAGCGAAGAAATGAAAATATTAAATAGAGTGGTAACCGAAATTACAATCCTTCGCGTTTGTAGTCATACGTTTGTCTTCCTGCTCCTCGACTGGCCTCTTATATTTAGGATTACCTTTTATTGAAAAAAAACATCAACCTTATAAGATCACTTTATTGTCTGTCTGTCTATGTTTGTCTGTCAAGAGCCTTTATCTCAGGATCTCAAATTGAAATCAAAACCACATACTCAGGTTTACAGTCCTTTGATTTCCTGAATCATATTCGTAAGAATAGTATTCCTACATTTACTTAAAAAAAACATATGGCTGTTTACGAAATGCGTATTTTGTATGGCTGTTTATAATATGCGTACTCTATATAGGGAATTAAAACTTATAGGGTACTTCTGGTTGACCTAGAATTATGAAATTTGGCACGGCTTTACTAGTTCAGGAAAAAATTTGCCAACTTCAAATTTGTGGTTAAATCCAAAAAAAGCCTTAATGGAGGGGACCAAATTTGGTATTAAAGCTGTTTGTTTTCCAGACCAGATGAAAAGATTCTGATCAAACTAAGCACGAATTTAAAAAAAAGCTTGAGTCCTCAATTATTTTACGGAGCCCTTGGTGGGAAAGTCCGACTCACGCTTGTCCATTTTTTAAAATAATTATAATTTAATTTTAACTTTCATATACTACACTCCGTAAAAAAGAAACTAAACGTTAAACCAGTAAAAAGTATTAGTTTTAACGAGGAAAATACTTTATTATTAAGTTATAATCTCTACTTACTAGCACGAAGATAAGTGGCAAACTTACGTACCGAGTTGTGTACTTTGTTTACCTTTAATAAAGCTAGGCCTCGCTCAGTCCACCGAAGACTTGAATTTATTGGTTAAGAGTTTCATCATAAATTCATTTTATGTTAAACTCTCAATTTTGAATTCCCCGGAAGTTTAAAATATTTTGTCTGTATATTTAGTATTGTTGACTGAAATGAATAGAGGGACACTTAAAAACAATAATTGAACGCAAAAATATTGTTCGAAGTTCTTCTCTGTCTGTCTGTATGTATGATCACGATAATCTTCAAAAATACTGAACTAATTTACTTTACAAACTTTCACCAATTGCTTTGTTGTAACTCAACTTAACATCTAAAGTTTGGTTCACCAAAATCGTTTCATTAAAAAAAAGTAATCGGCATTTGAATGAACTCAAGCCATGAGTTTGCCTGCAAATATAAAACAATTCATATTTATACTTATATCTATAATAAATTTGTATATGTTTGTGATAAATTTGTATTGTTAACCGGCTTTCAAAACAAGGAGCTTAATCAAATATTTTCGATTTGATATTCGATTCATTCTTTTGGATTCGATATCGATATTAGATTATTCGATTCTTTTTTGTAATATGCAATCATTACAGTTATTTTACAGTAATCCTTATACAAATCAATATATATATATATATATATATATATATATATATATATATATATATATATATATATAAAATTATTCATTGACATCAGTCAGTCAATTCTGTTTATTATATGAATAATCATGTAGCTCAAGCGGGTGAAGCCGCTGAAGGGCCACTAGTAATATATACGAGTACATAAAAATAAATTTATTCATCTGTAAAAGAAGGAAGTTATCAATTCGAGTGTATTTGTTTTAAAAGGAAAATAAATTGTATAAATACTAAATTTTGGCTTAGAATTTACAACCCTTTTTTATTATTAATCAATCTCCCACAAAGTAATGTTTTTGAAAGTTAATAAAGCCGCAATTACTGAAACGGAACTAACAACGACTCCAAAGTACTTAAATGATCTTTATTCATTTTCCCCACCTGCAGGTCAGACAGAGTTGATAACTTATTTGTAAGAGAGCGACAACAAAGAATAATTACTCAATGTATTACTTCACGCCATTCACGCTCAGTTGAAATAGAAGCTATTTAACTTTCATCCCTTTATACAAAGTTGTGTGGGTTTAAGCCTTTGACTGAACAGTTTGACGAGGATTCCTGTCATGTAATAAAATAGTCACTAATGATATACTCGTAGCTATTACAATTTGCATTTTTCAATAAATAATGATTAAGACCAGCTTTTTTTAAGTGCAAATATTTTATAAAATGTGTGAAATTCATGTATTTATATTTTTAGAGTGAAAATAATATATAAAGCTATGGATCGTACTTAAAAAACAACTATTAGTAAAAATCTGTAAATGTAAATGTGTATTTTTTTTTAAATTTGGCAGCACTATGCAGTTGCTTATGTTGAAACTTATGAGAGTTCTTAAAGAAGTACAAGCAAAATTCTCTTAAATACAGGGAAGAGAATATCGAAACTAAAAATATCAATCGATGTTAAGCGATTTTAAAATATTTTTACAGTGTATCAAAATATAATTTTCCTTAAAAATACGTTATTTATCAGCAGCTCAGCAGAACTCAACGCCGCGTTTTTTGCCTCGACACCAGAGCGAAGAAATATAAACTTAAATAAATATTTCACTTCCTCGAGTGGGAATCGAACCCACAACGAATCGAAGCGTTACAGTACACATCTTGTGCCGCTGCGCCACGACGGCCTCATAAATACGTTAAATAAGATTATTATAATAATTTTATTTAAGTAAGTCTAATCTGTTGACATTACAGTGTTATAATATTTAATTATTCAAACATACATAAAAATATATTTACTTAACAAATGCAAAACCTCCTCCGTTTTAAATAAAGAAGTCGCTAAAAAAATATTCAAACGCTCGAATTCGAGCTGGGCCGCATTATGTAAATATTTATAAAAACAAAGCCTCCATAATCTTTGTTTGTATTAGTTTAAGCAAAACAAATTTATTATAATATAAATAAATAAGGAAAGTCGAAAGTCATGACAAATTTGCGTATAAGTTACGGCCACCGCAAGAAAGAGAAACGCGCAAGACGGACGAGATGTGTTTACGTTTCATTCGTAGAGATACCATCGGTGCTTACAGGAGCAGTAATCTCAAAGTGACTCTATCATGCGGAACATTGTTTGATAATTTGTTTTATTTAATGTACCCTACTTATATTTTGACAAAGTGGGACAAATCATAGTGATTTTTTAGTTTTAAACTGTATCATTTACAGAGTACCTGGGAAACTAGTGTTAAGATACTCCGATCTTATTAAGACACCTCCGTATCTCACTTTCCACTATTATTTTCAATAATTCATTTTCTCGAGTGAGAATTAAATCTACAACCTGTCGCGTTTACAATCACACGCTTGTGCGTCTACGCCACGACTGGCCTCAACCGGACTTGTTTCATTTTGTGAAGATTATTTTAAATCTAAAAAAAAATTTATACAAATGGTATACAGATCTAAACTTGCTAAAGGAAACAAACAGAAAATAATATCTATATATATATATATATATATATATATATATATATATATATATATATATATATATAAATGAACATGTACTGACTGAGGTAAGACGCACGCACAGCCGTAACCGCTGTGAGTAGAAGAGATTTTGAAAAATTTTTACCCTAAAGGGATGAAATAGCGGTTGAAAGTTTGTATGCAAAAAAGTTAAATCGGGCTTTTATAAAATTTTAAATTCAAACTCTTAAAACTATTTTATTGAACACGTGTCTCTTGGTTTATCAGAATTCACCTCTAAAGGTAATAAGCGGGCGAAGCTGCACGCGTCTACTAGTTTTAAATAATTTGTTTACACCATAATAATAAAAAATCTAAAAATATAACTAAAACTTCGAAAAAAATTATTTTGAAAGTAGCGACGTGAAAACTAATCACATATGAACTATCCGCGCGTCCCTCGCCTCAATGGGCGCAGTGTGGTACAACTTAGCGACACCGGCAACTTGTTTACTCGCCGAGTCAAAGGCTTATTCCAGCATCAGTTCGCTGTAAAACCTTGCAAAGAAAATATAAATTCGTAATGCAGTTATATTGCCTCTCTTTACTTCTCGCCGTAGGAAGGAAACGTGGTCTGAATAATTTCAATAGTTATTGTGTTTTTGTTTCATTGTAAAATTGTTTTTACTCTTTTTAGGGGTAGGCAGAGGGAAGCTTATGTTAAGAAAAACAATTCCCCATTTCCCGCGGATCTGGAGGCATTGCGTGTTGAGTGGCGAAACCCAATGCCGCCCTTAGTCTCGAAATGAGAACGAAGAAATGAAAATTATTAATCATTTAATTTCCTCGACCCACAACCTGTCGCTTTTACAGTCACACGCGCACAAGCGTGAACGAAAGACAGAAATAATTTAATATTTAGTAGATATTGTACCCCACAATTTATGTTACAAATATTTTATTATCTTAATTAGAAACACGTATTTTGATAAGGCAAAAGCGCTACTTATTATTCCCGTCGGACTACGAGGTAGAGAAATTTCTCTTATGAACAAGAAGTTGACAAAGCCAAGACGGATCTCAGGTGAGGAACATGCATTGCTCGTTTCGTACTTGTCAGTCAACGTGCAGTTGCTACTGTACTTATTTTGTATATATTATGTTGGTATAGGCTTAATATCGAATTGGAGAAATTGAAAAAGATACTTAAATCATGTAAATACAAAAAAAAGTTCGCTGTCTTAACATCAGGACTAGGCAGGACTAGGCGAAAAGATTTTTTTAGTTTTACATTGTATTCCGAACATAGCACGGTAGGCAGCAGGAAACTGGGAACCTAGTGTTACGGCATTCCGTTCCCATTAATACATTCACTTTTTACCAAATTCTGGGGTGTTAAATGGAATTCAACGTCGCGCTCTCCATCTTTGCCAGAGCCAAATAATGAAAATATTAATTATTTCAATTCCTCGAGTCAGAATCAAACGCACAACCAAGACTCGTGCTCTACAAGCACGCCTGTGACCATTCGCCACAGCAGGTCTTATATATCACTTTTAAAACATTTAGCGACTCAATCAACAACGTCAGTTTAAAGATAAATAGTTTCTCCACCAACGTGTCACAGAAAAGAAATTAAATAGACGGGACACGATTCGTACACGTGACACGCGCCGCACTAGAACAAGACGCCGCAAACATTCTAATTGCAGTCATTAGGGAACTCTTCACTCCTTAATAAAAGTAATTATTCCGCAGCCTGGCAATTAAACGCCGCCAATTAGGGCGATACTGTATTCGTAATACGATCTCCGCGGAGTGTTTACCTAAAATATCGCCGCGAGCTTGTCACATATTAAAAACAATTCTAATTTTATGTTTGTTTTTCTTTGAAATCAAATTACCCGATAATTACATGATAATTACAGTATAAAACCTTTTAATTCGTTTATTATTTTCAACCTAATGTAACAAGAAAATCGTTATATCTATGCACTGTCAAACGTATTGTCACTTTTATGTAAGAGACTTAAGATAGTCTGTTAGTCCATATTATAGTTATAGTATCAGTGACTGTGACACCCATTCTAATGTTCTAATGCCCTGACTTCTAGAAATAATAAATAGAAAAATAAAACAAATATTTCCCACTTTCTAAAAAAATATTATCATTATTTAAAGATTTATAAGCAAAATTTACAATAACTCAGGAAGGGTATTTAGTACAAACAATTATTTGCCGCGGTCTGCTTGATAATGCTTGATAATATTTTCAATTAAAATCTGCTATAAGCCTCTTTTACCTCTCATTGGTCTTCGGGTTTAATTATTCTATCAGAATAAAATGCCAAAACAATATGTTATATTTATTCTTGTTTGATTTTTTTTATTTTTAACGCTTTTTTTCCTTCACGCTGAATCCCGCACACAGCAAAGAAGACAGAGGGTACGTAATGCTAAGACACTCTGAACTTCATTTTCCGTCGAATTGAGGAGGTATTTCGTATTGAATGACGGAACTCAACACCATGCTTTGCTCCGACACCTGAGTGACGAAATGAAAATATTAAATGTCACGTTTACAGTCATACGCTCGTGTCCCTGAGCCACGTCTGGCCTCAATTTGATTTGATTTTTAATTAAATACACACCTGCATGCTAGTAACATACAAAATAGTAACATACAAAATCTTATAATAAGATACAAGCTAGAAAGTAATTCCACTTGTCTCGATACGTTCAAGGGCCGATTGGATTCGAACATCTGTACAATGAATATTCATACAGCAGCTTCGTAATCGGGTTTCCGATCGCCCCCTCCAAGGCTTTGTTATTGTTAGCAACAAAGACTGTTTTGCTACAATTTTGGGAACTCTCGGCCGTTGAAGCCAATTAACTGAGTTTAGATTGCGTCACTGATCACTTGGCAACAAGTGTACTAATGTAAAGTGTTGGTTGCTTCCGGCTCATCATCCTTTTCAGGGGTCGTTTGTTTTAATTGTTTGTTATTTCAATGTGTATTGTATTTGTTTGTATTGTACTTAATTATGAATTGTTCAATACAATTTGGAGCACATTTAATTAAAATTTATTAAGTTGTTATTAATATTAATATAATATTAACTATATGACTATTGATAAATAATAACAAATTGAAAAAAAATCTCGCTGTATCCCGCACATAGCAAGGTAGGCAGAGGGTATTTGTATTTGGAGGATAACTTATCCTCCAAATACTAGTTTATATAATACCGTAATCCTACTTGCATCTTTATTACAGGAAAAATAATGTACAAATATTTTACATACAAAATATTATACTTCTTCTATATTCTAGAAATAAACATACTTACAAATAATAGTAAAAAAATGAAGACAAAATAAAAATATTTTTTTTTGTATCCATATCCAGATCTTCGTGAATCAAGATAAATGTGTTAGTAAGCACCGATGCTATCTCGGCGGCCAAATGAAACGCCATCTCCAAAAAAGTGTTAATTTCAAACGATTTCGCTTTTTGTGGGCGCAATTTGTGAGCTGTCAACAATATTTCTTATTCGTAAATGTAGAGGTATATACGAGTATATCTATATATACAAACTAATAAAACTAACTACAAAATAATATTTAGTTAGTATGTATGTTTTTATTTATTTATTTACATAAATAAATAAAAACATACATTTATTTTTATTTATTTATGTAAATAATTAAAAACATACATACTAATTAGATATTATTTTGTTTTGCCAAATAGTAATGCTTCCAGGATTTTTTAAATACGTGAAGCGATTTACACTCTCGGATATAAGAAGGTAAGTCATTCCACAAAATGACGCTTTTAACAGTGAGTCCTACTGTATTGCGCATAGGTACCTTTAACTTGTTGTCGCTTTTGGAGCGGAGGTTGAGATGAGGTGAAGTGTTGGATCCAAGGAATGTGAAGCGTTTCTTAAAATAGTGAGGAGTGTTAGGATGTTAAAGAATAGAATAGAGAGTGCAAAGGACATGGAAATATCGACGATGCCGAACTGTCAACCATTGAAGCCTATTACGATATGAGGATATATGATCTTTTTTTTTTTAAGTTAAAAATGTATCTGATGCACAAATTTTGTAGACGCTCTAGTTTATCTAGCTGTACTTGTAATAAGTCAAGGCAACAAGAATCGGCATAGTCGATAATGGGAAGAAAGAGGGAAATGGCTAATGAAATTTTGGTCTTAATAGGTAGGAAATTTTTCCATCTTCTTAGAGAACCCATTGTGGCAAATATCTTACGACTAATATTTGAAACATGCGGTGTCCAAGATAAAGTGTTATCCAAGATAATACTCAAATATTTTAACGGATTTTGTGTAAAATATAGCGGTACAATCAAACATCTAAATTAATGACTGATTTAATTTCGCAACTTGTTTTTGAGTGCCAATAATTTATAGTTTGAGATTTGGTGGGATTTAAGTTTAAGCCATATGATTTGCTCCATTCAAATATTATTTGAATATTGCGATTAATTCGAACAAATAGCTTTGGATATGGCTTCAACCGGAGATGACACATATATTTGTAGATCATCAGCATAAAGGTGAAAAGGGACATTAAGTAAATCAGTTAAGGCATTTATAAATAT
>DWGR01001634.1:0-15548 GCA_018247715.1 Heliconius burneyi | reverse complement strand
AATGTGGAAATCTAAACTAGGACTATGGAATGGAATTTGGATGGGCTGGCTACTGGGCTATTGAATGAGACTAACGGACGTCCACCTTTACAATAGTCTCAAATTGAATGATTGGCGGACGGTGACTTGCCTCCCACTAGATGGGCCCCCACAAAGCGGCGTAATGCCTCGGGCGCAACATCGGCGTGGTCGGCTAAGGGTGTAGAGAGGTGTGCACCGGTTTCACCATCACGAGGAGCTCGTGAGCGGGTTTTATTATTATTGACACCAGATATAGTACTAGTAGACCGAGTGGCTCGCCACGCAGTGAATTTTGACATTACTATCGCACATGATGACAATCTGGTGAAGGCCGAAAAAGAAAACCTATCTAAATATTTGGACCTAGCCTGTGAGGTTACCGCCATGTGGGATGTCAATGCGACTATCATTGTGCCGATAGTGGTTTCAGTTAACGGTTTAATAGCGAAAAGCCTCCACCAACATCTTAAGAGGTTATCACTTAGCTGTTGGATCAAGAACCGGATGTGGAAGGCAGTTTTACTTGAGACGACACATTGTGAGGAGGTTCCTCTCTCTGAAGCCCTAGCCACCGATAGCTTGGACCCTTGTCTCGCCCTTGAAAGTGTTTTTTTTTTTAATATTTTTAAATATATTTTTTATAATAACTTATATTTAAAAATGTAAATTTGATTCACTTATATAATAAAAGAATGTAGAGCATTGTATTAAATTTCACTAGACTAGTCTTTTCACTTGGATAAAATTTTAAAAAAGAAAACAAAGTTTCTCAAACTTCCACTTCGCTTGGGTTCTTGGGTGATTTTATAAGACATTCTCCATTATTCCTATTCTGTACGAGAATTAAGAAATAAAAAAAAATCTATTACTTCTAACCCTTGGATTGAGGTTGACTTCATTATAAGCTCATTATTGGCTTGAACTTGAACTTCATTATTGGCTTGACTTCATTATGAAATATATTTTTTTTGTATATAAAATGTCTGTAGGTTATAAAGTGCATTTCCTATTTTCACGCGATTCATGTTTGTGAAAATGTTTTGTATTCCGATAAACAGTACAAAGAGCATAATGCATCCATTATTCTCTTATGTTTAGACAGAATAGTCATAGCTTAATTTAACTCACAGCTGTGTTACTTTATTTAATGTAACTCAATAGCTTTTTGAGGATAATAGTGGCGGGGCACAAGCGTGGGACTGTAAATACGATAGGTTGTGGATTTGATTCCAACTTGAGGAAATTAAATATTATAATATTTTTATTTCTTCGCTATGGTGTCGAAGCAAAGCGCGTCGTTGAGATCCACCATTCACCTCGCATCACCAGAATTCGGCAGATATTTGGAAATATAAATTTAGATAAATATTTAATTTCCTGGAGGATCGAACCCACAATCATCGCGTTACAGTCACAACCTTTTGCCCTTGGACCACGATGGTCTCCATTATCTAACAGCGGTAAAACAAATTATTTTTATTTGGAAATGAACAAAACAAACAATATCAGCTTAATCATAAAGATAAATATTTTCAGTTTCATATAGGCTATGGTTTAGCTTTTAGCTTTAACAAAAGGGAACCTTGATCTTGTTGTCTAAGTATAGAAATATAATAATATATATTGATTTTGTCTCGTTTTGTTCATTGTTATATGCTGAAATTTACAATAACATAATATTTAGTAAAATGATATATAAAAAATGGACTGAAATTGATAACGGAATGGTAGCGGGTTCAAACATGATTATAAAGGGTTTTCTATTAGGGACATAGCAATTTTGTATCTTTATATGAACACACTCTTATATTTTTAAATCAACTGTCAATGTCAAAACGTTAGTTAAAGTCAACATTTTCATAATAGTAAAGTTCACGAACCAGTAACGTTTGAAAGTGATAAAAAATTACTACCGAAATTCTGAGTCGGTGGTCGCAACTTTAAGAGCGCTTACTCCAATTTTTGGCCGTAGCTCACTTCTGACTCAATGGCTTTGTTATTAAGCAAAATATGCGTTATTGGTCAGCAACAAACCCACATGTGCTTCTTGAGACACCGTTGCATCCGCAAAAAAATACCGTTTGGTGCGGTTTTCATGCCGGAGGTGTGTTTGGGCCGTATTTTTTCGAGGATGAAAACGACCGTCATGTTACCGTCAATCGAGAGCGCTATTTAACGATATGTGGTTTCAACAAGACGGTGCCACTAGCCGCGGAGAGCTAAATTGAGCTAAATTGTTATGTCCTAATGGAAAACCCGATATATCTATTCATTGTGATTATCATTATAACACGTGTTGGATGAACATAAAGCTAGCACCGTCTAAGAAGAATGTTCTGAGACGAGCCGGAAATTTTCGTGAGATTTTGTAGAGATTTCCTTCCACGCGCCCCACGACTGTGGAATGGCTGACCTACGATAATATTCCCGGCTCGATTCAACATGGGTACCTACAAAATCAGCCTTTTTCCAGTTTAAAGCCTAGTATCGCACCGCCGTTACCACTTACCACGAGAGAGAAATTGATACAATTTTTTTTATTAGCTTCATGCCATATCCCGCACACTGCAAGGTAGGCAGAGGAACAGTGTAAAGGCACTCCGTTGCCCATTTTCTGCCGAATTCTTAAGGAATTATGTGATGAGTGGTAGAACTCAACGTCGAGCTTTGCCTCGACACCAGAGCGAAGAAATGAAAATATAAACGTAAATAAATATTTCTCTTCTTTGTGTGGGGATCGAACCCACAAGCGTCACGTTACCGCGTACCTCTGTGCCACGACATCATTGAAACTGATTGTTTTTGATACATAATATTATGATAAAACTAGAGTTTATATAAAAAGGGATATTTGTACAGTACTGCTACACCAGCAAGTATTACTATAATATGTCTTTTAATCTAAGTAGATCTTTACAATGGTAAAGTAAAAATACTTGAAAACCGTTTAAGTTTTAGCACTTTAACGTTTATTGCAAAAGTTTTTTTAATCCAATTTAACAACTATTTACCATATATCAATATGAAAACCAAAAAACTATACTGTACTTTAAAAAGATGTTGTGCCATGTCCACTACATTGATTGACTTGACTTTTGAAGATTCGATTTCCAACTGAGGGACGCATGAATTATTTTAATTTCTTTGCTTTGATGGTCAGAGAAACAGCAGCGTTGAGAACCGCCACCCAACACGTAATGTCTCGAAAATAAGGTGGATCTGTAATAAGGTGCTACTCAGCTCTGCCTACCGTGCTATATGCAGGATACAGCGTGAAGCTGAGCTGATATATTTATATTTTGTACTACATTTTTCTTTAAGAAACGTTTTCCTCTACAACGATTACAGATTTACCCGAAATTGTTATAACCTAGAGATAAAAATGTTTATTCACTCCACCATTTTGACCCTACCGGTGAATGTTAGTTATTTATACTCATCTTCTTCTCCACACATTTCATACATCACTGTACTTTAGTAAACGGCACTTTTTCTTTTTATTACTGTTTGCTTTTAGGCGGTTTATTGCAACTGCCAATTCTGACCGCTAAAGTTTCGGTACTTGAAACATTATGGAACACCTGTATTTATTACATGAGGGTATCGTGACGCAGTGGAACAAAGATTGATTGTAAATGTGGTAATAAATAAGTCTGATATCTCCGCTTTGGAAAGACTAAGCTCAGCGTGGGCTGATGAATGGTTCGGATAGCGGAGAAAAGAGAGTCTCGACGTTGGATTCTCTCTGAATTCTCTGCTATGCTGGGAAACGTGAAACTGCTAATATGAAAAAATATATAACTATGTAAGCAATGGTGGTACAGATGTTACGTACCTGATAATTATGATGATTGTGGCTTCAAATTAAGTTAAAAGTAATATTATCAAGTTAAAAAACTAAAATAGTCAAAAACCAGAAAAAAAGCATCTAATAGGCCCTACTTTCTCTCCAATCAAAATACACGAAACATTACAAAAAATAAACATTATTTTTTAAAGATTGATCAGTTCAACATTTAGCACAAATTGTACGCTTCCAACCGAATTTGCTCTACATTTTGGCAAAATAGACCGAATTCTATCCTTACGTAATTAATTATACGTCTATTGTACTGTTAACATTCGGAAATTTCGATTTCTAAAGCAACCTCTAGCTCTAGCGTTACCAAATAGCACTGTAAAATCAACCAGATCCACTGAACACGATGCTTTCAATTTGATGTGGAACAGTGAAATGCCTACAATTCGTCACTAACAGACAGCTTATTCTCAATAGTCACAAAATAATAACTCCACTATATGTTATATACACTAATATTCAAAATACAACCTTATGTTAAATCAACAAGGTCAAAAGTAGCGTAAACTTTTGCACAGTACGACCAGCTAAATTTGATCTCCAACCGTTGATACAATCTGATGAAATAACAGAACAATTTAGAATTGGTGAGAGGTCAATTGAGGATGGTGATGAATACATCACATGTCAGCAAAACTGTAACGATATTGCTGTATAAAGCATCAGGCTTTTCAACGTCCCATCAATATTGGTCTTGATCCAAAATGGCGCTGGCATAACTATTGACGCGATTTAGAATGATGGAAACAAACTATGTAGTTGTATTTATGATTCACTATTTTGGATAATTCGATAGATTTTTTATTTATTCTTCTTTAAATCTGCTTCACGCTGTATCCGCACACGGCACGATAGATAAAGGGAACCTGATTTTAAGACACTCCGTTCCCCATGTTTCACCGAATTCTCGAAGCATTACAGAGCAAAATGAAAATATAAATTTAAATAATTATTTTATTTCCTCAAGTGGGGATCGACCAATCGCGTTTACAGTATTTATGTACTTGTGCCCCTGTGCCTCGACTAGCATCTTCTTATTCTTCTTCTTTATTTTGTATATTTTTTTGGAAAGACAAGAAATAGAACGTCACTCTGTTAACTCTGTCCGTGAACTCTGTATTATTTTGTCAATGAGTTCCACTACTCAAGACTAAGTAACGAATAAAAACAGGGACCGTATAAAATCGTCTATATGCAATATATTCTTCAATAAGTCTCCAATGGGATTGACGGCTGCATATAAATATATGATAAACCTAAGAGTTATTATAGACTTGTCTTCTGCACACTTCGTAAGATTCGTGAGCATTTTGAAACAGAGCTGGAGAACACTTATGGTACCATTCATTTTTTTGGATTGTTTCTAATGAGAAGAAAGATACTATTTTTCATCTTAGATGGCTTTCAACACATAAAAAAATTGAACTAGTATGATATTGTTGCAATAACCCGACGCCAGTTGTGGCGCAGAGGCACGAGAGTGTGACTTTAATCGCGACAGGTTGTGGGTTCGATTTCCACCCGATCTTTAATTCCGAATCTCTACACGCATTGCCTGCAGAATTCGGTGAAATCTGGAGAATGGAGTGTTGCAACTATATATGCTACCTTGCCATGTGACAGCGTGAAGCTAAAAAATATCCATCCCAAATTTTTAACTTATAGGTTTTACTAGTTTAACGACATAGAATTGATTTTATACACCGAAACAAAATGCAGGAATTTTGTTAAGATTACGGATTTTTGTTTATATTTTGTAAAAAAATTAAGCTTTAGCTTTATTTATATACGAGTACATTGAGCTGTAGACATTTGAGCTTAAACAATTATACTTTAATCTAAGCAACAAATTATGAATATTTTTTCATAAATAAATTACAAACAGAAATATTTTCTTTTCACGCTGTATCCCGCATATAGCAGGTGGCAAAAAGAATGAAATGTTAAGAAACAATTTTCCCCCCAATTTCCGAGACTACATTTCGTCTAAATTTCGAATTCTGGAGTCATTGCGTGTTGAGTGGCAGAACTCAACCAAACTTGCCTCGACACCAGAGCGAAGAAATGGAAATATAAACGTAAATAAATATTTCACTTCCTCGAGTGGGGATCGAACCCACAACCGTCGCATTAAAGTCTCACCCTTGTGCCGCTGCGCCACGCCACGATTTTAATAAGCACAAAATATAAACAAATTTAAACATTTCTAAAATTACACTCCGCAAAAAGGTTGAGCACTCCTCGCTGGAAGTTTATTGCAGTAGCTCGGTCCGGTAAACAAGCTTTAGACAAAGGCGTAATATCGAGACTCTTGTTGGAACACCGAGACGTCTTCATCTATTTTGTGAGACGTATCGGATGGAACACTTTTGGCAAACAGATGGTATTGACACGTGGCGCTTAGAGCATATCTTACGGCTTATATAAAATATGATGGTGATGGTGTATGGTGATATATGTTCTTAGCTTCATGCTTAAATACTATTCAATTTTTTATATTGAATTTGAGGTTATTAAAATAACTGTTTCGATAGGGAAGAGAGTAATTTGTTCCTATAACAGTTTCAACACAACGTGACTCCTTGAGGAGCAGGAGTCCATGCAGGTCCATGAGGTCCTATCCAGGAGTCGAAGCTTATAACAATAAAATTTCATGTAATCAATATTGATCATAATTAAAATATTTTTACCTACTTGAGATACGTCGTCAACCACTGTCCACTGAATTTTAGAGGTATTGCGTGTTGAGTAGCGGAACTCAGCGCCGCGCTTTACCTCGACACGAGAGCGAGCAAATGCAAAAAAATATTTAATTTCCTCAAATGGGATCAAACCCACAACCTGTCGCTTGTACAGTCACATACTCTCCATTGCCTCAAGTTTTAATATCAACCATATAACCTCTATCTCCAGTTCCTGCAAATAAAAGTACACTTAGAACTCGACCAGCACAAATGAAGTGGGGTCGCTGTTTCAACGGAAGTAACTCCTGATATTACCCACGGCTTTGTTAAACACTTGTTTAAAGTAGTTAGAGCAATAAAGTAAGATGGGAAATTATACTTACTTGATATATAATTCTCTTGTACAAGTTGATAGCTAAACGTTTTTTTTAATTGTTGTCTAATTGTAATAATATTTTATATTTAATCAAAAATGTATGCTTTATGTACAATAATTTTTAAAATTATTTAATGTAAGTTTTTAGGTACCTCTATTTAGCATTATGTATTTTTTTCCAGTTTCACGCTGTATCCCGCACATAGCGGGGTAGACAGAGGGAACCAAGTGTTAAGACACTCCGTTCCCCACTTACTGCCGAAGTCTGGCGACATTGCGTGTTGAGTGGCAGAATTCAGCGCCGCTCTTTGCCTCGACACCAGAGCGAAAAAAATGGAAATATAACCGTAAATAAATATTTCACTTCTTCGAATGGGGATCGAACCCACAACCAATCGATTTTGCGCCGCACGAAGTCACACCCTTGTGCCGCTGCGCCACGACAGCCTCTTATATGTGTATTTTGTAAAATGATAAAACACTTAAGTCAAATTTAAATACTGAAATTTATTAAATATAAAAAGTTTGGGTGCACTCGGACTTACTTAATTAATTTTGAGTTCTACTCAACCCAAAAGTATTGATGTAAATTACCACATTCGTAACGTATTCATAACGCTTATCACCTTTTATATGTAAAAAATCCTATTATCAAAGCACATCCATTCATTATCATTCAACGTCATGTTAAATTTAGTCGTTTTTTTTTATGGTAAAAGGACAAGGCCGCCCACGACCCCGTGCAACACCAGAGGAGCTACAGGTGCGTTGCCGGCCTTTAAGGTGGAGGTAGACGAGCTTCGTAGATTTACATCATTACAAACATTTCTCTGGGTCGTCATGGTACAGTGGCACAAGCATGGAACTGTAAACGTGGCGGTGGTGAATTCAATTTCCACCTCAGAAAATTAATTAATTGAATTCAATTAATTTATTTTCTCATCATCTCATCTAGAGATTTTATTTTTTAAAAATCTCTAGTGAATATGACTTAGATCACAAAGTACAAATTATTATCAAAATTAAAATCCTATAAAAGGGCCAACTTGTGAATAAAATTAGCTGTCAATTAAACTCTCAGGTGTTCTATTATAACGACGACTCTTAATGAAATACTGTATTAATTAAAACTTTGCCATCCAGTTGTCAGCTATACTTAAAACAAGTGAAATAGCAAAGTTCTTACTAAGCTATAACGTAAAATAGAATATTACTTTTTTTCACAGCTTCACGCTTTATCCCGCACATGGCAGGGTAGACAGAGGGAACATAATGTTAAGACAGTCCGTTCCCCACTTTCTGCCGAATTCTGGAGGCATTGCGTGTTGCAGAACAAGTGCCAGAACTCAACATCGCACTTTTACCTCGATACCAGAGCGAAGAAATAGAAATATAAACTATTAATAAATATTTCAATTCTTCGAGTGGGAATCGCACCCACAACCGTCGCGTTACAGTTAGCGTTACAGTCACACCGTGTGCCGCTGAGACACGACGGCCTCGATGACTTATTTTGAGTAACAGATTTAATTCCCAATTGAAGCTAAAATTTCTTGTTCATCATGTAACCACCATTTCTATATACGATGACGTATAATTACAAATAATAAATTTACAAAAAAAAAACCTTTAATACAAATAACTCAAACTTACCTTACTATCTCCATCAACAGGACAACCGACAGCGTGACCATTTCTATTTTAAAATACACGTGATCGAAATAAGTCACGCTAGATTAAATTCATTCGTACCGTAAAATATCCGCACGTTGAAAACATGGGAGCGACAAATTGAACCCTGGAGCTTGGAGCTTGGAGGAAAGTACGTTTCATGCATAATAGCTATTGGTTTACAATAAGGTTTACCTTTTTTTTTGCATTTTTGTTCACAATATTTTAGGAAAAAATATTTAAATTTAAGGATTTTTTGGTTGGTATAAGATTTTAAGAGGTTTATTTGTTCTTTCTAGCTTTATGCTTATAGAATTTAGTGACAGAAGACGTTATTCTTGTAGCTCTTTTTGAGATATGTCGGTGTTAGGGGAGTCGAACTTGCAACGATCGATTATTCTAATCAAATACATTCAACCACAACGGCACTACAAGTGTAAGACAATTGTCAGTGTGACGGTATTTTACAGAAAATAAAATAATAATACCCACATAATTATTTATAAAAGGTGAGGGAACGGCTATAAAAAGTGACGTTTTTGATGGATTGAGTCAGTACGTCGTTAGTCTGCCTCCCGGAAGGAGTAAATCTAAGACGGTGTTTAAGTATTTAAAATCAGTGTCAGTGCTGAAACTATGCGGTAAAAATCATGCATAAGTGTAAAGTGTACGAATCGTGTAAAATGTGAAAAAGGAACAATAAATTGTGGTTATTAAGTACTATCTTATACTTTTCTCCTGAGATGATAACACAAGAAAAACAAAAATAATTATATAACATTTTAAGTATTCTCTTCATTATTTAACACACCAACATGTAAACGTAGAATACTGTTGAAAACAGGGAAGAATTTATTAAACCGCAACTTAAGTCCCAAGTGGTTAACCACGTAGCCTCCAAATTTAAACATTTCGTTCAAGAAAATAGTATAAACTGGTTATTCTTACCATATTTCGTGAAGCACTAAAAGTCACAGGATATTTTATTAAGTTGGAATAACGTTTTACATTTAAAATTGTTAAATATAACTTAGATTTTCTTATAAATATTGCTAGCACGCGCTACAGATATCTCTAATCTAAGAAATATATGCTTTGATATTATAATGTCACAGTAAGTTTTATATCTTGTCTCTAAATTTTAAAACGAGCGGGTTAAATTAATTCAATATAATTATATTCAGCTTCACGCTCTATCCCGCACATAGCAGGGTGAGGAAACCTACTTGAGTCACTCCATTTTTCATCGAATTCTGAAGGCATTGAGTGTTGTATGGCGAAACTCCACGCCGCACTACGAATCGACACTAGAGCGAAGAAATAACATTATAGTTTAAATAAATATTTCATTTTCTCGAATGGGGATCGAACTCATAACCAGTCGCGTTTACATTCACACACTTGAGCTCCTGCGGCAGGTAGTTTAGACTTACTAATTTTATATTTAATAGATAAGCGCTATACTAAATTACATATCATAAATGTGAAATGAGACAATTTAAATATGGTACAATGGCCGTTATCGACTTCACCTACAAACGAGCGAGAATGGGTGCCAAGTTCAGTATTCAATCAGAATAAAATTAAAGCTCTAGAAGCTCTAGCGTATATCCTAAGTATACACATTTATTTATGCCATTTTCATTAAAGAATATATATTTTTAGTATAAAAATTTGCAATCAGTTGTTTTAAAAATTTGGGTGAAATGTAAATTTCAATATAACATATTCAACTAATTCTTTGCGCAGGCGCATGAAGAGTGTGATTATA
Organism: Heliconius burneyi; assembly: GCA_018247715.1. Classification (NCBI taxonomy): domain Eukaryota; kingdom Metazoa; phylum Arthropoda; class Insecta; order Lepidoptera; family Nymphalidae; genus Heliconius; species Heliconius burneyi. Next base: position 5,166 of record DWGR01001634.1, on the reverse strand, counting down.
AGGGCAACGTTTGTGAGTTCGATCCCCTTTGGCAAGAATGAATAATGATTGCCTGCTTCGACAATTCCCGCTGGCTACCACCCTACATGCGGGATACAACGTGAAGCTGAAAAATAATTAAATAACACGCTTTCTTCTCTTTCCCTACACCATACAGCAGTCTGCAAACACATAATATCTGTTAAACATAACGATCACGTAATGCAGCTTAAAACGCGACGTGGCTCCGCGCTAGCACTTAGTGAATTGTCCCTGCAAGCTGAGCTCGAACTGGGTGATATTCGAGAAAAACAATTATTTCGTTTTATTTACTATATATACTTTAAGTTTCTAATACTTTTTAATATATTTTTTTCACGTATGCTTCTTTTAGCGTCACGCTGTATCCCGTACCCAACAGGTTAGGCAAACGGAACCTGGTAATTCTGGAGCTGGAAATTGTGGAACTCAACGCCGCGCTTTTGCCTTGACACCAGAGCGAAGAAATTAAAATATTAAATATTTAGTACCACCTGCTTGCTACACGACTGGCCACAGCCTCATCTTTTTTTCTGATTATTTAGCAGCATTTGCTGTATATCATTGGAATCTCTACCGACCAACATCTGACCTATAAAGTCGCGACGTAAATTTTTATGATATTAAGTGTGTAAATAATTTGAAATACTGTAAATTAAATTAAATCAGCTTCGCGTTGTATCTTCCAACAGTAGTATAAGCAGAGAGAACATAGTGTTCAGACTGGAAGCATTGCTTGTTGAGTGACAGAAGTCAATGCTGCGCTTTGTCTCGACACCAGTGCAAATAAATTAAAATATAAAATTAAATAAATATTTAATTTCCTAGGATTGAACCCACAACCAGTAGCGTTTACAGTCAGTCAATTATGCCCCTGCACTACGACAGCCTTCAAAGTGTCTTACTAGGTTCCCTATGCCTACGCTGCTGTTTGCGGGACACAGCGTGAAGCTGATTTTTTTTATTTTTTTGAATAAATAAATTAATAACAAACTTTTTATTATTAATTATCAAAAACAAAGACACTTGCCTGCTTGCTTGAATACTGGACAAAAACAAACTATATGAATGTTTTTTCTAACCTTGCCAGAAAAGCTTCTATGGGATAGATATTCATTTTAGTAAAATTGAAGCTCACAATACTATGCAAGGCGTACTAGGCGTAACTTAACACCGCGCCTAATTTTCCGTTTTTTAAAACTGCGCCAAAGACCTTAATATTAAAAAAGGAAAAAAATGAAATACGAGGACCATAAAGAAGGGGAATGATAAAAAGAAAAAAAGATATAATATTTAAATGATAATTAAGTAAAACACGTACTTTTGTTGAGCATAAAACGGTTTCATAATAAATGCTTTTTTAAATAACAAAAACATTAGGGCGGCGAATGGGGAAGATATTTAGGGGATAAATTAAAAACTGTTCAAGCAGAATATTAGAACTGTTTTAACGTAGCTTTATTTATTCTTTCATGGCTTTACTTTTTATGTTTAATTATGTAGTATAGAAATGGTGAAACTCAACGAACGGGGGGGAAGTTGGAAGGGCACCCCCCCTCCATTAGAATACGTAAGTAATTCAGCTAAGTAAATAAGCGGACAAAGACATCGGGTCACTAGTATATAATATAACAACCCACTTTTATCCTTGTAACAGGAATTGAAGCGAAACATGTCACGCTCTTTTTCTTACAAAGGTAACTTACAGGTCGATATTTGCGGGCTTTAAATAACTTTAGAGTTTAAGATTACTCTAATGCTATAGAATAAAGACAATTATTATTGAACCGACTTCAAAAGAGAATTCTCCTCCTCTGATTCTAAGCATAACGTATTTTTTTAAATAGTTAATTCATATCGGTCAATAATTCTTATTTTTTATAGTACCTCGCTGTATCCCACATATACCTAGCAAGATAGGCTTCGTTCATAGAAGAAACGCTTCGTTCCCCATTTGCTCATGTTGAGTGGTGGAAGTCAGAACTGCACTTTTTTTCAGAGCGAAGAAATTAAAAACGAATATTCCCCTGAGTAGCAATCGAACCTATAACCAAAGCTTTAAATTCCGCGTCTTAACATGCTGCGCCTAGAATTTGAAAGGAAAGTGCAAATCGTTATATTTTAACAAGAAGTTTTTTATTACATTTACACTGCCGTGCGAGTAAAAGCGTAAAACTTTATTCCATAACTTATCAAAGGATTTAACAGTACAAACAGATTTATTATTCTAAAGAGCCTTGCAAATCTCTAACCAAATTGTTCTAGCGTATCGAATTTTACCATTTCGCATTCATTATCCCGGCCCATGCGTAATGAGAGCGTGACCACAAACCGTTTAGGGTTGCTTGTTTATACATACACCTGACCAATCACTGGTAAATCTAAGCCTTTTGTTGTGAGAATGAATGAACAAGTATGTATTTAATTATATATTTTTTTGGTTTCACGCCACACATAGCAAGGTAGGTAAAGGGAACCTGGGAAAGCTTAAAATATTTTCGTTCCCCATTTCCCGTGTGCGTGTTGAGTGGCGATACGCAACGCAACGGTCTTGCGTTGGCACTAGAGCAAAGAAGTGAAAATATTGAATATTTCATTACCTGGAATGGACATCGAACCTGTCATACTCGTATTTACAGTTCCAAGCTTGTACCCCTGCGCCACGACCTGTCTCGTAATTATACGTATAGAATACAGACGCGTCAATAAACAACTATAAGAATAGAAAAAGAAAGTACTGATGATAGAAGAAGTGGCTCGGCGTTTAGTTCCGCCACTCAGCACACATTGTCAAGAAAAACACTATATACCCCCTCCTTATGGGGTATAGGATATACTTGCGCGATACAATGCGAAGCTACGAAAAAAAATACAAAAATAAAGTAACAAATTACGCTGATAGCATCTGTGCCACAAGAGCTTAATTTCTTTGTTAGAAAGATATAGCTCCCAAGCAGGTGATTTTGAGATAGGCCTCAGGCTATTCAGGTATAGCATAAACCTTAGCGCCTGAAAGCGCGTCTACCGTGAAATCATGCTGGCACAGCAAATTAGATTATTTAGAAACTACTACTAGGTACATGCCTTGAGACGCTTATAATATATAGATAGATAGATAAAGCCTTCTACACAAGTCTACAATGAAGGTCTCGGATTCTAATCTTTTAGGAAATATTTTTGTCAAGGATATCTGCGAAGAGGACGTCGTGGTGCATGGGTTGTGAGTTCGATTCCCACTCGGAGGAATCTAATCAAATTTTGGCTCTGTTTTCCGAAATTTACACAAAATGCAGCAAGATCGATGCATAAACGCTCGTATCTTTTGATTGTGTTGACTTAGAAGCTCGTTTTTTTCTGTGCCCCAAAGATATTTGAATTTCAGATCGGCATATCCATGGATTCTTGAGATAAATTTTCTTAACAGACGGAAAGACAAGAACAAAGTGATCCTATAAGGGTTCCTTCCGGTTTTCCCATTTAGGAAACGGAAATAGAAATATTATATTTAATGTTTTAATCATTTATATATTAGATTAAATATTAAACGAATATAGAACGAAGCTTAACCAAGAAAATATGATTTATAAAGCGTTTAAATAAAAGCTTTTTCTAAAACAGACTTTAACAGGCTTTTAATTTATTTTTTACTATTTAATTACCGCTGGCTACGTTTCTTACACTAGATATCACATTATTTGTCTAATTATCCTCAGCAGGCCCTTTCATTGGATACTCGTATTGCAGGTGTGCATAAATAATAAGTATTCCGCCATCTTAGATATTATGCCCTCATTATTTTTTAAGTTACTGTCAACGAGCCCTTTCATTTGATATTCATATTGTAGGAGGAGACTAAAACTAACTATTCGGCTATCTTGGATGGTCCGCCATATTGGATTTAGAATGACGTCACATTATTTTTTAGTTACTCTCAACGAGACCTTTAATTTGATACCCATTTTGTAGAAGTATATTAAAAATAACTATTTCGCCATCTTAGATGGTCCGCCATATGAGATTTAGAATGACGTCTTACATTGTATCGTTCATTGTCATCCAAACTGAACGTGTATAGAAAATTTCAGCTCAATCGGTTGAAGATATCTACTCCAAAATTGAAATCAAAGATTTCACCCGAACTAACATATATACTCGTACATTGCAAGTTAAATAAAGCTTTTAATAAAGCCATTACAGCCTCAGATATTTTATCCATTTTAACGAAAAATGTTCACAGTTTAAAGTATTATGAAAGGCCAGTTTAGAGTTTTTTGCAATACACATTGTATTTTTTCAGCGACTATAACATAAAATATTTAAACTGCTTTATATACAGCCGTGGCTAAAAGTGTGGAGGGTCCATGATATTTTAAAATTTTTGGGGGCTATGGAATTTGAAGTGAACTTATATAATTTATTCTTCTTCTTAGTGTTACTGACTGAATATATTGTAAATAACGGTTGAGTAAGCGAGACGGTTGAGAGTTTAGTTACCTTTTGGAGAAATGTAATATTTCAAAGAATAATTTCCTTGCTCTGGTAACAATACAAAGTGCGATGTTGCGTTGAGTTCCACCACTCAACGCGCAATTCCTCGAAAAATCTGCATAAATTGGGAACGGAGTGTTTTAAAGCTAAGTTCCTTTTACGCACCCAGCTATATACGGGATATATGCGTGAAAAAATCTAGCTTGCTATGACCCTACAACCGACTTTGCATCAGGTCTGTAAACAATAATATTTGAACCTTCGCATCTCCATTTTTCACTCATTACTCTAATTAATATCAGAAGTGATTAATTTAAATTGATTCTTGTATTCCACTTTAAATAATCACCATTTTAATTGTTGATTATTGTTGCAACTTCCAGCTATATCGCACATCAGAGTAGGCAGAGTGAACCTGTAAGCCTAGTGTTAAGACACCACTCCCATCAAGACATTGCCGTTCCCCGTTTTACGCCAAAATTAGGAACGAGACATTAGGTGTTGAGGCTGAACTCAACGCCAGGCTTGGTCTCGTTACCAGAGGGAGGAAAATAAAAATAATTTTTTTTTTTCTTTTTTTTATTATATATATATATATATATATATATATATATATATATATATATATATATATATATATATATATATATATGTGTGTGT
>DWGR01001633.1:0-15552 GCA_018247715.1 Heliconius burneyi | reverse complement strand
TTGTTGTACTGGCGCAGCTCCTTAAGTCGGCGCTCGAGCTCGGGGCCCGGCGAGCGGCATTCGTGCGGCGCTGCAGGCCGCAGGGTGGCGCGGATGCGTGCGCCGCCGCCGCCGCCAGCGCCGTTGCGGCGCAGCTCCACGAGCTGCAGCGAGACACCGGGGGTAGTGTGTCAGTGAGATAATACAAATATTATATCATAAAAATCAATTATATTAGGAGTAACCTCAAGTGAGCTATCATTTTTAAAATCCAGATAGATGATTTAATTACATTTTTCCCAACCTTTGGTACTTTTATTCAATCAATCATCATTATAATACATTATGAAAGGTATTCTCTGTTTATAGATTTAAACATTGTTCATAGTTTCTACATAATCAGTTTTATAATAACACGTAAACATACTTAAATATACATATTTTAAATGAAACTCTTAACTAGAGTATTATACATTTTTGGAAACTACGTTTCAAAGACAGCAGTACTTAATTGGTTAAACAGTGGTCAAGGGTAGATTACCGGTTAAGGTTTCATTTAAAATGTGTGAAAATTTCGAAAATTAAGGATCTTTTTATGTGAGGATATTATAAATCATTAATTTCTTACCTTTGGTACAAAAACCAAACACAATGTAGCTGTTGTACAAAAAATTATGAATATTGCGATCAACACGAACAGAGCATCTTTATGATCAGCCAACACCTGTAACATTGTATAAAACATGTATAAATGTATATTTTATTATTTTCACATCTTTTTCCAACTTAACAAGGTACATAGAGAGAGAGAGAGAGAGAGATTGTTTGTATTGATACCAAATACGTATCAATACACTCAGTTTCCCACTTTCCGCTTACTTATAACTAAACTTTGAGCTCAAATACTGCAATTTTAAGATAAATGGACTAGACAATAGGGCAAACGGACAACAAAGAGATCATATACTGTTCTATATCCACAGGTTCCTTTTTTCCTTACTTATTATTCTTTTTTTTTCTGTAAAGCAAGATAAACAAAAGTAACCTACGAGTATTGTCACCTAATCTACATAATAATTACTAGATGTGCGAATAATTCAGATACTTAGATTTTATTACATAGATACAGCTCGACCTAATAAAAGCGTGACAATAAAAGGGACAATCTTACCAAAGCAATAGGAGCTCCCATAATGCACATAATGAGGACATTATAAACGGAAAGTCCAATATGTTTCGAGTCGTTCAACGCCGGAATGGACACGTGACGAGTTTCCCACGCAAGGAAAGCGCCGAACACCTGGGAAAAAGGTTTTATCTGTAACCACGACAGATATGGGATTCCTATTCGGGGAAATTAATTATTTGATATTTTCATTTCCTCCACTACCAAGGCAAGTGTCGAGCTTCGACTTGCTAGAGCGGTGGATAGAACTCACCATCATGACTTTTACAGTAGTCCCGAAGTTTGACAGTATGCATTTTTTATAAGAAATGAAGATTGTAAAAAAATATCTACTGCTTTTTGATTGATGTATTATTTAAACTTACCAACAAAAGCCCTTTATAAGCGTATATAGCTCCGATAAAAATGGGCATACGTTCAGATTGACAGTACTCGTTCTCTTGCACTATCACTATATCTTCACTTGTGGGGTGTGGCTATAAAAAAAATAAAACGTTTTAAATAGTTTAGTAATGCAATGATACTGTAGAGAAATATGTCTGTCTGTGACTATATCACTTTGAGTATCCATAAAAATGTATGGAGGCTAATATAAATTTATAATATTTAATTAAAAAATAAAGCTCATCATGATGCTTGTAAGTGGTAGGTAGAAAGAGTAATCTATCTTTCATATGCTCTGACTATTTTTAAGACTTGGGTGGTATTTAGCTTTATAACGGTACAGATGTTTGTTTTTTTTTTTATGGTATAAGGACAAGACAAACGAGCGTTCGGGTCACTTGATGGTAAGTGATCACCGCCGCCCACGACCCCGTGCAACACCAGAGGAGCTACAGGTGCGTTGCCGGCCTTTAAGGTGGAGGTACACGCGCTTTTTGAAGGTACCCATATCATATCGACCTGGAAACACTGCCGCGGGTAGGCCATTCCACAGTTTGTTTCACTTTCACGCAAAAACTACTGAACAGACTTAGACAAAACTTAACAATAGGTTTACATCAGAATAACACATACAAGATTTGTTAATATTTACTAATATTAACAAATCTTTAATACTTTTAAGCGGGCAAAGTCGCGTTTACGTCGCTGGTAGCACATAAGAAAGACAAGTCCTCACATAGGCCTCCATCTGCTTGGTAGCTCTGTAGAAGGGGTCCGATACCTGCCACGTGGTCATGATCGCGAAGTCGACGCACAGCAACACGCCCACCACCATGAACAGCTGGTAGTCTTTTATTACCTGGGAATATATTTTTGTGTTCTCAAATTTGGTATTTTTTTAGTATCACGCTGTATCCTGCACATGGCGGGGTAGGCAGAGAGCACCTGGGAACCTACTGGTAAGACACTACCTTTCCTGACTTTTCGCCAAATTCTAGGGGCATTGCGTGATGAGTGCCTCATTACCAGAGTGAGGAAATGAAAATATTAAATATTTAATTTTCTTCTAATAACCTGTCACTTTTACAGTCCCACGCTTGTGCCTCTGCGACACGATTGGTATTTTGGAATACATATTTGGAACATTATTTAGGTAATGGAAAATTTTAATATATTTAGAACGAAATATTTAATGACCAATTTTCACTTACATTCTACCACTACATATCAACAAAAATGAATGAAAAGTAAATTCGGTATAAAAAATATTAATAATTTAATTAATAATAAAAAATTTCAACCTTCTTATTCAATTTAACATCTGTAAATATGGAGTGCACTCTCCAAGTCTTAGAGAACATTGCCCCAAACGCGAGACTGAAGCCCGCCATTAAAAGCCACGCTCTCGCCGTGCAGATGTACGGGAATGCAGCTGGGTCATAATATTAGATCTGATTAGTGTTTTTTAATATTGTAATCGTATAGAAATTCATTTTTTTTATCGGAGATATGAGAAAATATTATAAAAATTCCCATTTTTACCTGAAGCTCTATATTTTTAGTTTACCTCTATCGACTACCTCTAGACCAAGTAAAAAGCAGGATTCATTAAGTCGCGTAATACAATAATATATTTTATTAAAAAACCACAATCGGGTATATAACTGAATAGTGATAGGTGTGATTATTACAATAATATATTTTTGGTAACATTGTAAAATATCTTGCATATACTAGGGTTGTTGAAAAATCCATTTAATGCTATATTAGTTATATTAATAAATATATTTCAATAGTTTTTGCTGCTACTACTACTACTATTCTAGATACTCTCATTCAAATGTTACTTGCTAATGTCATGCCTTATAATCGTAATCTTTATATAAAACAGCGATAAGCAATTCGGCCTGGTGATACAAATGATTGAAAATGTACACTTTATGGAAGGGAATATAAAAAATAAAAATACTCACACACGCTCGATTGTAAAGCTTGAAAAGAAACAAACCAAAAAATCAATAAAAGCAAATTGGATAGGAAGAAACCAAAACTTGGAAACATGCTGTCGACTCCGATGACCTAGAACACCTAGATCTTTCTCAGAATCTAACAAAAGGGGGTTCCCAAAGTTTGGTCACAAGTTCAATTCTGCTCAGGAAGCTAAAGCTGGGGTGTTAAATCATTACCTCCGCGCGAAACTCCCTGAGAAAGACCTAAGAATCAATGAATACGATGAGATGACGTGCCTGCTGAGCTGCATGCGAATCGAATGTGCTACTATTGAACGTTCACTTTAAATTCTGTTTCCACAAAATTACCTTTATTCCAAAAGATAGAATGAACAAACATACACATCAATAATAGTTATATAGATTTATTGTAGTAGACATTTACGTAGACAGAGGTATTAGGAAAAAGCTAAAGAAAATTAAATTAAAATAAGATTTTATCTCCTAATGACAATCCTACAAATTTTAAATCCAGCTTTTCTTCTTGAAATTGATTTTTTCCATGTATTCTACAGGTCTCTTTATTTGTTAATATACAATCGATAATCGGCTGTTATTGCGGTCATATTCAGAGGACTTACACTATTTAAAGTACAACTGCATTATACACGAAATAAAAAAGGATTTATATTTCAACTAAATCGGTAACCAAGAAGATGACCTACAAAAATTAATATCATATAAATAGACACCGGGACAATGAAAATAAAGAAAAGCTTTTGAAAACAATTAAACTATGTTACTAACACAAAGTAATTCCAAATTGGACTAATAAAATAAACAGATACAACTGAATTATAGATATTCAAAAATAGTTTAAAAAATCGTATTACCAATGCTGCTCAAGCTGGAGTCGAGTCCGAGGAAAATGACGCTGAGGTAGGTGAGCATGCAGCCCACGATGATCAGGTTGTTAAGGTGGGGTGATGACATTTTAATGTACCTGATTGGTCATTTTGTAAAATGAATGGCCAGTTTCATTGTATCAGAGCTTTATTCTATTGTTACAAGTTGTTTGAAAGGTTTAAGATGTTTTATGTTTGATTTCAAACTGTTCTTAAAATAGGTATTTTGTTAATAATTTGTAAAACCCATTGTTCAATGTCTGATTATAATGATTTTATAATTGAAAATATATTCAAATGCTATTTGCAACATATTTTAAAATTAAATTGAATGTTTTATAATCACATTTTACATTTTTAAATGAATTATTGGATATAAAAATTGTATATTCCAAATAAATAATAATTTTCCTAGATTGTTAGGCATTGTAGGATAGTAACGAAATTTATCAATATTTTACACTAGCCGGTAATGTACATTTCAGCTCACCTCTGATTTCTATAATGTATATTCATAGCAAGGAACCCAGTCGCCAGTAGGATCCCTAGTACAGAACACGACACTAACACTGCGTATATTGTTATGTTAACTTGCGTGTGTTCGATTAGACGGAGAGTTCGGTCTTTTGGGGGGTTCCTGGATATTTTAAAGATAGAAAAATTGTTTTATTACTGTGAGTGTTAAAATAGTTAATTTAGAGTAGTTAGTGTTTCTATTGTTTTGGGTTAGGTTAGTCAATTAAGGAATTTATATGTTTTTATTTGGATATTATAAGTACAGGAACATATAATTTTAATTACAGAAAAATACTGATTTTAATTTTAAGTGTTTTATTTATTAATAATTAATTTAAATAACGTTTCTGTTTGAGGTTAGAAAGTATGGTACTTAGTATACTTATTACTTTTTGTCGTGCAATAATTCATTTGCATTTACTATAGTGATTTTATAGCTATATAAATCGAAAATAAATCAGCTTCACGCTGTATCCCACACAAAGCAGGGTAGGCAGAGGGAACCCAATGTTAACACTCCGTTCCCCACTTTCCGCCGAATTTTGGAGGCATTGCATATTGAGTGGCAGAACTTAACGCCGCGCTTAGCCTCGATCGAACAGAGCGAAAAAATGGATGAATATAAAAGTAAATAAATATTTCTCTTCCTCGAGTGGAAATTGAACCCATAATCGTCGCGTTATAGTCACACTCTTGTGCCGCTGCGCCACGAAGGCGAGCTGCGCCTCATAGCTATATTAGTTTATATATATTTATAAAAACACTCATCAGAAGAAACCTACTTCCCAATCCACCTAAAAGGTTCCCCAGTACCCAGATCGAGGCGATCTCTCTCCGCGCAGTACTCCCCCACCTTCACCTCTCCTGTCTCCCCCTGGAACTGCTTCAGGAGGATGGAGGCTTTACGCTCATTGTCATAGAAACGGACTGGACCCTGGAATCAGTAGTAGATTTTCAATATGATTTTTTTTATCTTTGAATATTAGAATCCTTTACAGTGCGCAGGTGTATACTAACTGTGGCTTATCATACATCAGTCAAACAAAGAGAAACATCGGTTTAAAAGTGAAGGAACACATCTCCGATATCAAAAATGGCCGTGTATCGAAGTCAGCTGTATGTGAGCACAATTTGAAATACAATGTGGAACTCAGCCATTGGAGCCCATCATAAGCCACAAATCGTCGCTACGGAAAACAGATATACACCTAGAATAGTCCACGAGACTATGGAAATACTAAAACATCCAAATTTCAATAGAGAGGATGGCTGGGAACTTTTTACCACCTGGGACCCACCCATAAAATCTTTGAAGTATGAAATCCACCATACCAGAAGGCAAGATACAGTCAACTCAGATACTTTTGCGGGAATCCAGGGTAGTACGCAAGGCAATTAAGAAAGACCGTTGGCGGCAGTTTGATATAATAATTATGTCAACTGACAGACGAACGCCACCTCAGTCTACCCGTGACCACGGACTACTTCACTGTTCGAAAATTTTGGTTTCAAAAAATGTATAATACTAAATATAGGCAAATATAAATTAATACAGTTCAATTAATTTGCTTAAAATTTAGTAAATGAATCTTTATGAATTATCCGATTTGGAAACTGGAGTGGAATAGAATATTTGAAAGTAGGGACGGAAGTGTCTAAATGTGAGGATTTTGCGCTTACCTATTGCCTGCCCTGTTATGTGTGGGATACAGCGTGAAACTTCAAAGTAAAAAAAAGAAAAAAGTAATTCAACTCACAGTAACCCCTTCAAATGTGACATTGCTTAAAGCATCCAGGAACAGTTGTTCCCACTCCTTATCTCTATACCGGAAGTCCTGCACCGTTTTCTCTTTATACTTTAATTTAACACGATGTGCCACTGTTTGGATAGCAAGCGCCATTGCCCAAATACCTAAAAAAAGATATAAAACCTCTTTCATGAAGAAATTACTAGCATATTCTATGAATTCACACTGAGAATGTCAGATTCATCAAATTGCAAGGCGAGGAGCTCAAAACAACGCTTGGGACTTGCGCCAAAATTATGTAAGTTTAAGGGGCTCTTCAAAGACGCATTTACGCTCTCCTCCTCCTCCTTAGCTCCTCTTTACACCGACACCAAATTCTAAATGACTCTGAAGCCATCTAAAGTAAGTTTTAAAAATAAAATTATAACAGTTGTAATAGTTTAAAATTTTATTTGTAAACCCGTATAAAGAAAACACAGAAATTGAGAATAATTTAATTGCAGCAGCAGGCAGTGGTAGCACTCGCCTTGGAACTAATTACTCCGCTTTTACAGGACTGATAAATAGAAACTTGGTTTCTGCACACAAGGAGACTATTGAGCTTATCACGCTAATAAATAAACTGTTTTAAAATGGCTGTATATAATGAAGGCTAATAACTGAAGGCGTAATAGCGTTAGAAGAGACAGCGTTAAAAGTTTGATTGAATTTAGAAGTCTCATTAAAGTGTAGAGAGATGGTTTACTTTGCGTAGCGTCAATTTTATTATAGTACGAGTGTACATCGCGTATTTAATACATGATATTTTTTATGAAAATTAAAGAAAATAGTAGGTAGTAGTAACCTACCTTTACTATTACCTACCATCATAAGTGTATCCGTGAAATCTGGAATATTCTATACCACGTCTTCTGTCATACTCCACTTGATAGTCTTTAGCAGTCTAAAATAATAGATAAAATATAGAAAAGAGAAGAAAGAAAAGATCAGATAGTCTAAAAATGTTTAATAAGTAAATATATTTTTTAGTTTCACGCTTTTTCCTCTGCTGTCATCCCACACATAACATGGTAGGTAAAGGGAACCTGGAGCCCTAGTGCTAAACCATTCCATTCCCATTTAGATACTTACCCTATTTTCCACCGAAGAGGATTCTGGAGGCATTGCATATTAAGTGGTGGAACTGAACGTAGCGACAGTTTAATTTATTTTGTGCAATAATGAATGTAATAGTAACTAGTATATACAATACTATACATACAGATATGAGCAAAACTTAATATTAATACTCACAATCCCAGACACAGTAGTCTCCCCAGTAGTAGAAAGTGGTAATAAATCAGTCAATATAGTGGTATCCAGCGCGGTGCTGAGCTCCCGCCGTGAGCACGGCGCACGCCGCGTCCACCACTTGTTGCTGTATGTTCCCAATAACAGCCAAGTGTACGCCCGACCGTACATTTCCAGCCTTTGAGGAAAAAAAATGACAAATTCTATGTATATTTCTTTCTGTTTCAGCTTAGATATCACCTGCTTCAACATTCGTGGCAAACTCTGATATTTGTCAACTAAGAAATTGGCTAGAAATTGGCGAAGTCTAATGTATGATAGATTTTTGGTAAATTATTTAAGGACTGTACTTAATAATAGAATAATTGTTAAACTGAAAATATATTCTATAAATTACGAGCTTTATGTAAACTAAAATTAATTATTAAAATGAAATTTTAATATAAGAATTTGAAAAACCTAAGATAGTAAGTAATTAAAGATAAATCAGTCTTTCCATTAGTAGAAAGTGATAGTAAATCAGTTAAAATAACAGTATCCAATTCCACCAAACAAGGTACCATGTTAAAAATATAAATTCCCTTACTTATAAGCTTCACAAAATATATTCAATGCCCAGGTCTCGTTAAAGTTGCCCAAAATTATTCTCACGTCCTTCTCTTTCAGTTTAGACAGAGCTGTCTTAACTTCGGTGGCAAAACTTTGAGATTCGTCAACTAAGAAGTTGGCTGAATCTAGATCTGCCAGTAAACGATTATGTGCCTAAAAAATAAAACTTATTTTAGGTTAATTATAGAAATGAATTGTTGGTTTTAAAGAAAAAGAATACTATACTGTGTACTAACTTGGCTACTACTCTTTTAAGTAAATAATTTAAAAGTTAATTCCATGCAAGTTGTGTACATTTAGTGTAAAATAGAAGATGTTACTTTGGAACTGAAAACCAACACTAGAATGACACATAACTTACCAAAGCATATCTAGGTTCATTCTGGTAAATAGTTCCAACTCTTGTCCAATTAAAATGTTCCAATAATCTTATACGAGGCATGTTAAAGGCGTTCTCGGATGGCACGATGCGGAAGAAATTGGGAAAAGCCTCCTTTGTAAACATTGGATGTGTGTCAGCGTATGAGAGCTGCAAGAAAATGTTACTTGAAATTAACTAGGAAATATTTTACGTGTTCTTTTTGTTTTTATTATCATTTTGGTGTACCTAGTAAAAATATTTCAATATTTACCAAAGAGAATTAAAACTGTGTTGTATTAAGAAAAATGAAATAATCTGATGATTCTAATGGCCTAATTTTTTTTTTCTTAGCTTAAGCTTTACCCTCCATATAATAGAGTAAGTAAGAGTATTTAATGTCGAAGACCGAGGAACTGCATCCTTAACTAACTATTATAATATATTTTTAATTGTGAAAGTAGTTTACGGTTCTTAACTATCTATTTTAGAAACCTACAACATTAACTGTCTTTTTTATCTGATGTACGGTTTAGCTAAGAAATAGAGAGCTATTTTCACTTCGTGTTGATTGAGCTCGGTAAGAACTGAAACTATCGCTGTATTTATAGCTGAATTGATTTGATAAATTCGACTTTAAGCCTACACTACTGCTAAGCTATAGTCTTAAAAATATTATTTATGTACAAATCAGTTCTGTTTTCATGACATTCTGTAGGGAATAGATTATTTTAAGACTAGGTTTCCTCTGCTTAGTTATATTATTATAACAATGATCTATCTTTGTTTAAGTCAAAAAATAAAATATTACCTGTGTAAGATGCCAGTGTTTGGAAGCCTTAGCTATAGGATCGGTGACGTGAGTGCAAGCTGCACCAAAGAGCATCAGTTTGTGGGGCCCGCTGTGCATCATGTCGAAGAATGACTTGACTCCCACTGCTGCATTGCACTGGTGGAATTTAATAGTAGATTTGATTCATTGATTCTATGAGTACTACCTATAGAGACTTTTATTTTAAAAAGTTAACGAGGATGCGTTGTTGTAAGTAGTAATTACTAATTAAGTAAAAAATATTCACATAATTTTAAATTTTTTAAATATTTTAATTTGTTCAAGATTTTCTGTGTATCTTTCTTAGCATACTCGTATATCACTTGTATACTAACCGAATGATAAAACGATGACTTATTTTCTAACAAAATGATACTAATATACCTACTCTGTGATAACAACTCAAAATCTACTAATTGTGTAAAAATTTTAGATATGTTACCTCAGTATCATTCCACCACATATGAAGTCTGTAGTTCCTCAGTATGGAGTCGTGCTCGTTGACATGGTCCAGCGCCAGCTTCACGCTCGGCATCACACCTCGACCTACAGCGGTTTTAGCATAGCTTTGGTACTTAGCTCTTTGAGAAATAGGCAAATTTTGGAAAACCTAATATTAGACTACTGACTATGAAAAACCTCTAGAATGTGTGTTCTTATAAAAAGTGAGTTAGATATTTCTCTACACAGAGGAGGAAATTTAGAACAAAATATTGTCAAAATAGAAGCTAATCATTTCTTTATTATAAGTTTCTTGTTCGTAGCATCTCCGTAGTACTAGTACACAAGTTTGCTACCCTACAAGAATTAGAAACATTAAACTATTTAACTCATCCTATTAACATATTTTTTTAACCTCACGTCCCATGCTATGTGCGGGACATAGCAGAGTAGGCAGAGAGAACCTGGAAGCTTAGTGTAAAGGTATTTCTTATTGAGTGGCGGAACTTAACGCCACTCTAAATTCGTTATCAGAACGAAGAAATGAAGATATTAAATATTTCAATATATGAAAATCTGTTAAATAAAAAAATACCTGTTAAAAATTAATATTTTAATTCAGTGAAACAATTTTCATTTCCTAGAGTGGGAATGAGAATCGATTCCACGACCTGTGTCGTCTACACGCTTGTGCCTCCGCACCCCGACTGGCTTGGATTGGTAACATATTTTTTAAAGTATTTTTTTCTATTACTAAGTACTTTCTAAGCTTGCTTAAAGCATTATCTAAAGATACCAGTGTTCGAGTTCTCCACCCCCTTGCCGAACGGGAAGAAACCCGCGATGTAGACGTCTGTGCGCCGGTTGAGGATGGCGTCCAAATTGGGCTTTTGAGGCACGCCCTTCGCTTGGTTCAGGGTTAATAGGATAACCAAGATTTTCACGGTTTCTACAAGAAATACAAATAAATCTTTTGCTAAATAGTTTGCGTAAGGACCAAAGACCTTGGTAAGTTCGTATTGTATTATACATAGGTATAAGGTAAAAAATACTTCCTCTATTAGTCTAGATTGACATGATGTCTTAATAAAAAACTGTTGCTTGGCTTTGTAGATCCCTATTTACTCTTTCTTTGATAAATTAGTAACAAAGGTAAATATCGTCAATAAAATTGTAGGTAATTTTATTTAGTTGAAGCTTGAGTCTTGAAGAAGACATGATTATCTTTTTATTTTTTAATAAGCCTTATTTTGCTTAAGGATTTTAAGTATTTTAGAAATACTGTTTTTATTTATTTAATCCATCGTTTCAAAATAAACGATTGATATATTTTTAAACTACAAGGTGTCTCAAAAGAAATTTCATATTTATAAATATCATTAAAAAAGTAAGTAGTTTATTAGTAAAATGTTTATTTATTTCTAAAATACAGACTTTGGGAATTTATTTTTCAAAAATAATATCATCCAAATGTTTACCCACACACGGTTCACGGTTCACAACCTAACGCTAAAATTTCTTATGACGGCTTGACAAGTACGCGCTCAGTGATGGCTTCCATTTCGGGCCGAATATTTTTTTTATTGCACCAGAGAAGTTGGTAAAGTGTACGTCAGTACACTTTATATTTAAGGCAACCCCACAGGAAAAAGTCCATCGGAGTCAAATCAGGACTGCGTGGAGGCCAATTTATGTCCCCTCTTCTGGAGATTATTTTTCCTGGAAAAATCTCACGAACTCGTGGTAAAGACACATTAGACGTGTGTGACGTCGCTCCGTCCTGCTGGAACCAGTGTAGGCAACAAGAAATCATCTAACATCTTCACATAACGTTCTGAGTTAACTGTAAGTGCACGTCGCCCCCGCGTCTTCAAAAAGTATGGGCCGATTATTCCTCGCAATGACGTCCAGATTTTAGTTTATCTAAAGATGAGCCAGTCTCTGCAAACTTCTTTACCCTATTACGAATGAGAGGTATGCTTGGCGCATCATTTAAGTGACGAAAATCACGGATGTTGCAAAAATTTCGCCGCGCTATAGTCGTAGAATTATCGTTTTTGTAAAATTCATGCATGCACAACGCACATGGCATAAATAGCCCCTAAATTCCCAAGAGTCAGGCTATTTAACAACTCACCCCCTGCGCCTCTTTAATGTATTGCGTTCACGCAGCAAGCTGATCAAATATATAATTTCTTTTGAGACACGCTGTATTATAAAAGAACGAGAAGCACATACTAAATAAGTAAAAATATATTGTAATTTTATTTATAAGGCTCAGTAATTCGGGAAATCTATTTTCAATATTTTTAAAATGTTGGCCACATAACACAATACGAAAAAATTGTGTTTATCAGTTTCACGCTGTATTCCGCTCACAGCAAATTGGGCGGAGGGAACCTAGTTGACACTGCGTTCGCCACTTTCCGCCACTTCTGGAGCCATTGCGTGTTCAATGGCGGTATTCAACACCGCACTTTTGGCCTCGATACCAGACTGAAGAAATGAAAATGTACATTATAAATAAATATTTCGTTTCCTCGAGTGCAGATCGAACCCACGACCATTCACGCTTACAGGCACCCTTTGTGGCCCTAAAATATATTTTATAGAATTTGGAATATGGAATGTAAAATTCTCCTCATATAACCTACGATAATACATACATTATATCATAATTGTATTATAACTTATAATTTTATAAAATATCAACAAGGAAGTTCTTTTAAAAAATCATACTTAATCCAAATACAATTAACTAAAATATGAAATATGAAATACAGTCAGTTAAAAATATTAACTGACTTCTGTAAGAAAAGGCGGTTATCAATTCGACTGTATTTTTTTTTATTCTTGTTACCTCAGAACTTTAGACTGGGTGGACCGATCTGGATGATTTTTTTTTATTTGAAAGGTAGTGCTTCCCATGTGGTCCCATTTTTTTCTGACTATGGTATCTATGAGAAAATCACATAAGTCTTATATTTGCATTCGGTATGTCCGCGACAAATGGGCGAATAACTCAATGTGGCGTCAACCGATTTCAATATTTTTTTTTATTTGAAAGAGTACACTTTAAGGATAGTCTGGTGAAAGTTTGGTAAGGTTCCGATTATGGGATCCGGTCAAAATTGATAGTTTTTTTTATGGTAAAATTTTTATTATACTGTAATATTGTTTAACTTCAACCGATTTCGATAATTCTTTTTTATTTGAAAGGATATAATACTTCAAGGATAGTATGGTGAAAGTTTAGTAAGGTTCCGATTATGGGATCCGGTCGAAATTGATAAAGTTATAAGAATATTTTTACTATGTATGTTCTTCTCAATATACCACAATGTTAGTTTGCATTTTGTGTTTGCAACTAATTAAGTGAAATTTTATATAGGACAACCACTACCAATCGTTGACTACCACTACCACCACCGCCACTCATTTAAGAAGCATCCTTTTATGGTCTACTCATCACTTAAAATCGTAAAATAAATTAATTTTTAACAAAAAGAACAACCGACTTCTAACGACGAACTAAAAAGTAACAAAATAATTTTCCAAACATTTTATAATTTTGAAGTAAACAAGACAACTAACGCTATCATATCATATCATGCCACAATGATCACAAAATAACAAATTTCAATACTACAATAACCAACAACTGACCTGCCATCGTAACAAGACCTTCCCTATAAAATCTATTATAGATATATATTTTAAAAAACCACTATATCAAACTGTCCGTTCGTCACAAAACTTCACTGTACCACTCATTACAACTTTAGATATTAATGTACACTTGTTACAACTCATCTCATGAGTAAGACGCCTCACTGAAACCACAGTTTCAGCCTGAACAAGATTTAACTACTTTTGTATACATTTCAATATATTTTAACCCTTATTACAACATTAAAAGATTGAAAATCGCGTATCACGTTTCTTTAATACCATATACTAAAGGTCTTATGCCGTATATTAAATCTAAAAGGATTACTTTTCTAATTTGGAGGTACAAAGTTCAATTTTGAATGCATGTGTGATTACATAAGGTAGAGTTGCGTGAACCAAGTTGGGCAAATAGATGGAATTAGGCTTTGCCGGGGCAAATCGATAGAGGGTGGGCTTTTTTATAGTGCTGGACGGGATTTGTATCGATGCTTTAAATTAATGCAAATATTTTAAATAATAAATTGCGTATAATTTTAATACGCAATTTATTATTTAAAATATGTTAAGATATGTTGAGGCCGTCGTGGGGCAGCGGAACAAGGGTGTGACTGTAACGCGACGGTTGTGGGCTCGATCCCCACTCGAGGAAGTGAAATATTTATTTACGTTTAGACTTCCATTCCTTCGCTCTGGTATCGAGGCAAAGCGCGGCGTTGAGTTCTGCCACTCAACACGTAATGCCTCTAAAATTCGGCAGAAAGTGGGGAACGGAGTGTCTTAACACTAGGTTCCCTCTGTCTACCCTGCTGTGTGCGTATATTTTTGAATTACAAAAACAATTATAGTCCAATGACAAGGTAGACATAGAGTGATAATTAGAAAATGTTAATGTGTTTGAAAATTCAATATAAAATATTAGATGTTGGCGAAGATTAAAAAAAAACAAATATTTATAACTCGTTACCCTGGATTTCTGAGCCCAAGTCGTGGCCCAGGGGCACACAGTGTGTTTGTAAAATCGACTAGTTGTGGGTTCGACAGAGGTCGAGGAGATAAAATATTTATTTAAATAAATTATTTCATTGTAATATTGCTTTCGTCTGGTGGCGAGCCAAAGCATGGCGTTGAGTTTCATCACTCAACACGCAATGCCTTCAGAATACAGTGGGGAACGGAGTGTCTCCACTAGGCCTCTGCTATCCAGCAGTGTGTGGGATGACCACTTTCTGCCAAATTCTGGAGGCATTGCGTGTTGAATTATTTTATTTTAAGTGGTTAAATTCAATTTCTTCTAACACACTGAAGCTTAATGTTATACAAAGAACATGAACGACTACCGTGCCCATATACGACATAATAGGTACAAGTAAAAAACGTGAATGAACTCTTTCAATTGGAATGGCAATAGGGAACAATTTTCCGCCCCATGTTGATAATAAACGTAACGCAAATAGAGATTAATTTAATGTACAATATAGAAATAACAAATATTGTCGAATACCGAATTTTGCAATCACTAAAAAATGCCTCCCCGCGCATGCGTTTCACGTGTGTTTGTTCTACGCATGACTGGAGACAGTCCCTGTGCGTCAACATTGTATCAAAAATTTATATTAATTCATTAAGTTTTTTCGCAAAATATATATTTTATTTTTATAAGGCAAATATAATGTTTAGTAGAAA
>DWGR01001632.1:0-15560 GCA_018247715.1 Heliconius burneyi | reverse complement strand
TAATAAACTACTCGTATTATATTTAGCTCAATACATTATTAATAAGTGACTAACAATAAAAACCGATTACAAATTGCAATAAAAACAAAACGTGATAAGCATATCGCTGATATTGTTTCCCAATGTTTATTTAATTAATTTGCATAGTCTCAATAAACATATCTCATAAATTGAATTTGTCTAACGCAATCGAAGGCCCGCCAAATATTTTTAACGAGGTCGTAAGAAAAACAAAAAGTTCGAATCAGTGTAAGATTTTTTGTGATATATTCATAAAATATGTATTGTAGATGAGATAAAAGTTGTGTGTTGTGTGTACAATTATATGAGGGATATTTATCATTTAACAGCCCCGCCCGTTTAGAGGCATTTGTATAAGAAATATTAAAAAACATGAATGTATAGTGGCCCCAAAACGTCTTTCGAAATAACCTAAGCAAATTTTATTATATTACTATATTATCGCCTGATAAGATAAACTCTAGATAATTAATGTACTTTACCACTAAATATAAGTAGATTTAACTTCAAACAAGTTGAAAAACATCACTTTTTGATAAAAACATGATAGATAACACTACAAACATCGGTTGGTTAACACATAACTTGGGTTGCCAAGTGTTAGAATGCTATTTCCCCAAACATAAATTACCTTGAAACAAAAATTTTTTTATAAAAAAAGCTATTGAACAGTTTTATTACGAATTTCAATAAATTCAAAATGTGTTTTAAAAATATTACATTTTCATTAATTTTATAATAATTCTATTAATGCAAGATATAATTTAATATTTATAATTTTTGACATAAGGAGTTAGGACACGAAAATATAGTATGTGTAGTTTTTCCCTATGTTCTGGCAAAGTTAATAATAAAATGGCAATCCCAACAATAGGCAAGAACTAGTGATGTCATACATTCGTTACGTTACTATTCGTGATTCGTCACATCTTGTACATATTTGTAGTGATGTTTTTTTGTCACAAATGGTGTGTCAAACTGACATTACTGTTTGTTTACGGAGAAGGCTAAATGATTTTATTAATTAATATTGTTATATAATAGGTAGAATTTAATAATAACACTACCATGAGGTATAAATAAGTTATTAAAATTTAAATAAAAACTGGCGCCATTTACCAACTATAACATCTTCCTAATTTTAATTTTAAAAATATAAAAATATTTTCGTGTCGCTTTTCAATTTCATTAGAAATGGAGTGGAATGAGTACCACCCAATTTCCCAAAATTACATGAATTTGTAGATAATAGTGACTTAAAAGAGGCATCTCTTAGCCGACTGACTCTTTGCACATAACATGCAGACGATGCATAAAAAAATATTTAATTAAAATTGCATTACAACCATTCGAAGAACAATGTTCCATAAGCAAAAATACTTCTTAATTAACAGGACATTAATCTAAGGATGAGTTCATTTATTTGGGGACGAGTCGATATATCACAAGGATGAGTCGATTTTGGCTTGGCAAGACACGCGGCAGCGTATCCAGCCAAGCCAAAATGCTGAAAACGGCAAATGTGTATTTTAAACGAATGTTTCGTTCAAGCTACTTTTGAGCCTTTCATATTCGTAAATCAATTACACTATATGCATGAAATTTAGCACATTTGTTGAACTCTTTTGTGTTGTTTATAAATTTCAACAATTGACTAAGCCTATTGATATATTAGCATTTACAAACGGGCATGACTGAATGACAGACTGACTGACTGATTCACTCATCAAAAAATCAATCCACTTCTAGGTGACCTAGAAACTAGGTAGACTATTATACAAAATATATAAAGGAAAAAATATAAATATAAATAATTATTCATAATTAATGTCGAAAAAAGGTAAATATTAAAGTAAAAAAGTAAAGTACGTTACAAAAGGAGGATATTAGAAGGTTATTTTTAAAATTAAGCAATTTTTAAAATAATAAAATATTAAATAATAGTATTGATTTCTTCACAAAAAGTAACGATTAAGAGAAGAGAACATAGAACTCGGCGCCCATGTAGATCTCCCATTCTTTTGTCGGTGAAGACGAGAACAACGCATTACTTAACATTTACCTTGGCTCCCATTTCACATTCATGTTTTTATTGGGATTAATATTATGCCAGTATGATATATTTTTTAAGGCAAGTAATAAATTGTTACTTCATTATTGCTTTTTCTCCATGCACAAACTTTTTTGATTATATTTTGTTTCATTTTTTAAATATCGTTCTGTTTTCAAAGAAATAATTTCTTTTATTTCTAATAAATTGACACTATCATAAAAATGTTTGCTGGTTCTACATCATCATCTTAAATAACATCTTTTTATTAGATTTAATTGGAATTTAAATTTTTACGTTACAAAATGGAGAAAAATCAAGAAACTAAGAAATTCTTCTGTGCTAGATGTTTTCTGCCTATTGATTCAGAAGATAAAGTAGATGTGGAAGGTCAAAATTTTCACAGACTCTGCAGCATGTGTTGTAAGTTTTAGGATAATAGTCAAAAAACAGTATCTAAAACAAAAAAAAAATCTTACTGCTCGAGTAATAAAATTACTTTAATAATTGCAGGGGCTCTCTTTGTGCTCACTTAGCTATTATTACAAAGGATATGAAATAATTATTTACATTTATATTTTCATTTCTTGGCTCTGGCGTCGAGGCAAAGCGTGACATTGAGTTCCGCCACTCAACACGCAGTGTCTCGTGAATTCGGTGGAAAGTCGGGAACGGAGTATTTTAACACTAGGTCCCTCTGCCTTCCCTGCTATGTGCGGAATATAATGAGAATTTTGGTTTACAAAAGTGGTGTTTATCTATTGAAATAGGTTGACTTTTTGCATTTGGAATGATTTTTGTGAATGTCTATTACATTACTTGAAACAAAACTTTTATATTTGCATGGAACTAAAAATAACCAAAACACTATCCATTCTTTTTTGAGCGGCGGAACAACACCGTTTATAGCAATCGGATATAAAACCATAACGTTAACGTTACTTAACTATAAAATGGTGTGACGCTACATTTCAATACACTCAAGATTTGAGCATTTGAGAAAATTATCCCTCTGTGTTAGTTCATAATTTGTTTCTATTACACAAAAAAAATTTTGTAATTAAAAACTTTACTGTAATCTTTATATATGAAAGGAGATGGTCTCACTCACCGAGTTAAGACGCACGCACAGCCCTAACCGCTGTTCGTAGAAACGTAAAATTGAGACAGATGTTTATTTTTTGTAATCTCGACATTCACGAAGAACGGATTTTAAAAAAATTTAACCCTAAAGGGATAAAGTAGGGGTTGAAAGTTTGTATGGAAAAAAAATTAAATCGGCACCGATTTTTATTAAAATTTTAAACTCAGACTTAAAATATTTCATTGAGTACATATTTCTTGGTTTTTAGAATCGACCCCCTAAGGGTGCAAATAAGGGGTTGAAAGCTTGTATGGAAAAATCTGTAAATTGACATCGTTTCTTATAAAATTTGAAATTCAGACTCTTAGAAATATTATATAATATATATTTCATTGAACACGTGTCTCACGCCTTACTAGAATTCAACCCTAAGGGTAATAAGCGGGCGAAGCTGCACGCGTCCATCCATCCCTTCCCATCGCATCCCTTAATATATACAAAAAACCATTAGTTCAATATAGGTATTCTAAGCACAAACTTTAAGATTCTTTCCTTTGGTTTAAACTCATAGGTATATGCCGAACGATACCAACATCACTTAAAATGTTCTACGGGCACGTGTTCTGCAGCAAATGTTTCAAGAATCACGTAATGACGCGATGTAAGGGAGAGAACCCTTGTGTTCAGTCCAACAGCTGGTGGATGCAGTGGGCGCCTGGCAGTAGTTTTCAAGAAAAAGACGTTAAAACTGAAGATAATACGGAAGGTATAAAATTGATTGTAGATAATAATTTGAAATTAATTTCTAATTGTGATAGCTTTTTAGTGTTTCTTTATAAATGTTTCCTGCGCCCACGTTGGACGTTGTTGGTACCGAATTCTGTGATAATATTAATATCGACTTAAAAAAGGTGTTAACGTTCTCACTGTCATTCCTTTTTTAAAATTTTTAATTCCATTATAAATTTTCCACATGTTCTGGTAAATATAAAGTTAAAACAAAGGTAATTAGGAGATAAACTTTAATAACATTTTTTTCTTAAAATTACATAAAAATAAATTATAATTATTTAATAAATATTTTGTAAATTTCCAGATGCAAAATCTGAAAATTCTACGGAGCCAAATAAGCGGTTTATATGCGCACGTTGTTTACAACCTGTCACTGAAAGCCAACGAGTAACAATTGGAGATCAGAATTTCCACAGCCAATGTGGACAATGCTGTTAGTATAAATATTTCTTCCAATGCTTATACTTGAGTACGAAATTAATATTACCGAATAAATGATGATTTTGAAATATTTTTTTAGATGTTTGCCGAAAAGCGCCAACAAGTAACCTTAAAATTTATTACGGTCAAGTCTTTTGCGAAGAATGCTTCCATAGGCATGTCTTGAACCGTAACAAAGATAATCCCTCTGAGTTCTTTAAGAACTGTTTCGAACACTGGCAAAATAACACGCAATTTTCCGATAACATGAGAGATTTCATGGGTGGGAACAAAGAATGTTCTCCCTTTATCTTCATGATGCAAGGCCAACAGCCGCCTTTTTGTCGTTGTGGAACCGGCCCTCAAGAATGGTTTCAACCAAATGAACCTAAAAAATGTAAACCCTAATTTTCTAACTTATGTATTTATTTTATAAACTTGGACTATGAACATATTTTGATAAAATATGAATCAAATTTTTAGGTGCTTAAATCTGAATAAAGGAAAAATCTTTACAGCTGCGACTCCAGCTATTAGTTATAATGAAGATGAATCTTGTGATTTATCCTTCGAGGATCGGACCGAGATTACGTCGGTCCCATATTCAGGGCTAGAGGAATCAGCAAATATACAATTCGCAGCTGAAAAAATTGAAAACCTTACGAAATATCTACACAAAATGAGTGGAACTGAGCAGAGTTCGACGGAAAATTGGAAATTTTTAGAACAGAATCCTTTACCTTCAGATCCGCTTCATGGTTGGATTGATATTCAAAGTAAAAAAAATAAATCATATGACTGTCCCAAGTGTTTGTGGCAAAGTGGTCCAATTTATGTTGACAATGAAATTTTACGAGATATGTTAGATACTGGTAACTAAAATGTTTGTAATAAATGTGGTGTAATGTGAACAAATATTTTATTAAGATCCCTATTATAATTATGCAGGCTATTATAATTTTTTGGTATTACTAACGCTTACTGAAACTGTCAAAATCTTTGTATTTTGTAGTCTTTAAATAATCAAATATTCTGTGGTTTGTAAAAGTACTCATTTTATTTTTCTTTTATTTTTCCTAAACATTATTCGAATAATAAATTTAATCGTAATTTATTATCATTAAAATATAAAATATATAATGGTATTGCTTTAAGTTTTGACATTTCGCATATACCAAACAATCGGAGGACGCAGGTGTGGCATTCAAAATTTAAATCATACTAAAAATCGTTTAAAATTACAAATTACCATGAAATAATAAATCGAATATTTATTTTTGTGCCATATTCATGTATTATGATGTTTTAAGTGATCTACCTTCTTAGTTTTCATAGAAAAACAATCGTTGCTATATTGGGCGTTAACCGATTTTAGGAACCAAACAATCTCACAATGTACGGAAGAAAAACACCATCGACATATCGATCTACACCTTCTGTTTATTCTCATTATACGGGAAAGTAAGTCTTCAATACTAAAAAATAAAATTAAAAGAAATGTTTCATTATTGTACTGCAACTTTTTGATTGTTGGATTTAAATTGGAATAGGGGAATTTAGTAACATAAGTAAAGATAGTAATTTTAACCACTTCAAATATTTCTGTTTATCTGAATAATTAATGCAAAATATAAATAACGTTATTCTATAAAAGCATTAAGTGGAAATGGTAACCAAGTTTCATATCTATACCTTAATCTTCATCCTGGCATTAATCCCGGCTATTGCCAGGATTTGCCTTCAAGTTTCATATCTATACTTTAATACTAATATTATAAAGTTGACAAGTTTATTTTTTTTGAATATGTTACTCTCAGGAAGTACTGATTTGTGTTGGATAGTCCATTTATAGTGAAAAGCTATAGGCATCACAATATACATATTTATATATGTGCAGTTGGAGTTCCCTCCCACACTAAAAATGTGTCATTCACAACTCATATATAGCAACATTAATTCAAACCTAGGGCCTAGCTGTACATAAAAGCTCAATAATATTCATGATTGTGTAGCAAAATCAAAATCATAGCAACTTATTCTGTTTATTGAAGTTCAAAGTTTCACTTAAGAAGAAAAACCTGAATATTGATTTCAATGTTTGTATTCCATTGTAGATCATCCACAAATTTACGTTCTTCTAAATCAGTCCGTTCTTTAAGAGTGCCATGGTATCAAAAGCCTATATTACATGATGCATTTGTATTAGATCTACAAAGAGGATCTTTGTTAACTGGTTGCATATCATTAGTAAGTATACATAATTTTTTTATCTTATTCATATAATATTTAAAAAAATATTCTGTTATTCATATCTGGTGTTAAGAATGTGCCAGTTCAGCATAATATTAAAATATATGTTTTAAGCATGTCACTGTTAACATGACAGTTATGGATGTTGAACCCACCCAGGGGATAAAGTATTTTCATTTGTTGGATCTGGTAAGAAGATAAAGCATGTTGAGTTCTGTCATGTCTGGAATTGACCAGAAAGAATAATGTGTCTTAACACTAAGCTTGAAAAGGGGTACAAAGTTTTTGCTTCACATTTTAATACACAGATGCTTATTAAAATTAACTTTTATTATCTTGAGTGGTGCGTTTTTTGGACAGGAAATAACAAATTTATTGAAATTTATATTTTCATTTCTTTGCTCTGGTGTTGCCGCAAAGTATAGTATTGAGTTCCACCATTCAACATGCAATGCCTCCAGAATGTGGCAGAAAATGGGGACTGAAGTGTCTTAACACTACCTAGTGTTAAGACACTTCTTTCCCTCTCCCTATCCTGCTGTGTATGGAAGCTGATTTTCTTTATTTATTTTTCAGTTCATAGCTCTCTTCACATTTGCACAAAGTATTTTTGACTTATACTGTCTGGGCATGGCGGCTCCTGGTTCCGTACATTATGGTTACTATGTGATCAGCTTCCAGTTTGTTTATGTAGGAAGTGCACCAGGTAAATGATTTCAAGTTTTATTTACTTTTTCTATTATTAAAAGC
This sequence comes from Heliconius burneyi, assembly GCA_018247715.1. Lineage (NCBI taxonomy): Eukaryota > Metazoa > Arthropoda > Insecta > Lepidoptera > Nymphalidae > Heliconius > Heliconius burneyi. Next base: position 8,193 of record DWGR01001632.1, on the reverse strand, counting down.
AGTTGTAATTGAACAGGACATTGTCTAACTGTAACTGTGGGATAGTTATATTTACAGAATAACCGGACTGATTGTTGTCGTTAGCCATTCAGATAATTGAATGTACAAAGAAAAACTGGTTTTATGCATATGTAGCCCAAAATTGTTATATTTCTATTAAAAGCAACAAGTATATGTATATCAATGCCTATTAAACAAATTAGTAAAATTTTCCAACATACCATTTATACTCATATAAATTACGTTTACATTTATGTACTTTATTTTTAGGTTTGTTTGTAGTAGGTTGTTATAAATAATTATCGCGGTTGATAGTCCGCATAATCGCATATCCGCTTAACTGAGGGCAGGATAATTGAGTTTCTACCGTATATTATTTTCATTTCTCCACTTTAATAAACAAAAAGCATCATTGAGTTCCGCCTCTCAACACGTAATGTTTCGAAAATTTGGCAGTGCTTGGGAATTGAGTGTGTAAACAATAGGTGAGGCTCAATTTTCTCCTATTGGTTGCATGTCAGTGTCAAAACTCAATCCTGCGCTTTGTCTACCAAAGCAAGAAAAGAAATAAGGGAACATGAAAATGAAAATAATTTATATTATACTATTATAATGATTATTACCCCGAGTAGGAATTGTACTTATTATGATCACAGCTAGATGCTGTGCCACTCAGCCACAATGTACTAGTTTTTCATTTCCATAATTATATTTTTTTTATATATTCTTTAATAGTTTTTATTTTCATTTCAGTTCGAAATGTTCTTATAGTGTTTGCATTGTTCTCATGGATTGGCTCCCTAGCTGTTTTAGTGACAAGCATTATTTTAATTATAGCATTGAGGAAGGTTTGTATTATGTTATATTACTTATGTTATTTTAGTTTTATACATAAGATAGAATTATTATCAATGGCAATATCGTTGTGTAACAACAGAAGATTATTTCGAATTGTTCAATACAGTAATATTGAATAAGAAAAATATTTATAAATGTTTTCTCAATGTCAGCTTATAATAAGATATTATTATTTAGATATTTTGTTAACCACCCAATAAAGTTATTCAGTCCAACTATGGTGCTCAAAAATTCTAGTATATAATAAAAAAGAAACATTAGGAATAAATATCAATGATAAACTTAAAATAAGATATGTCATCCCTACTTTTAAATTATGTTTTTTTTTGACGAAAAAAAAACTATTTAATTTCATTTGTATGTTTGTTTATTCCATCATGCCATAGCTAGTGATGAAGAATAAAAATAAGGTAGAATTATACATTCTGTGTGCCTTTTAAATTTTTATTTTGTGTGGAGTGAGCTTCATATTTGTGTATGTTTATTTAAAAAAATATTTATTTTTATAAAAATTTCAGAATTTTAACCGCGCCTCTAATGTTCAAATATTTAAAAAAAATTGTAAATTATTTGTTTTCAATCTAATGGCTATTGTAAAGAATCACATATATGTTTTTGTTTGAAATTTTGTGTTCTATTTATAATATATGTGTAAACATTTAAATTGTGTGAATATGCAAATATGTCAATTAATAAAAAAAAATAGATTATGTCGTGACTCAGTAAGAAATAGTCTAAGCATGGTAAGTGGTCATAATTTAGTGTAAAGACACGACATTCTCCATTTCCTTTAATTTTAAAGTAATTTACTTAATGTAATGAACTGAATGCTTTGTTTAGCCACCACATGAATGTGAAAATAATTAAAATTTAAATAATGTCTCCAAATGTGAATCAAAGCTATATATAATCTCGTTTCCCGTCAGACGCAGCCCTACTGCGGCACGATGCAATGGTACTGATTATAATCTATCTTATATAATAGACAACGTTTAAAAAATGAATATCGTGAGATTTTAACACGCGCGTCTTGTCCCACAACAGCGCGTTCTGACCCCTAAAGTCATACGTTCTCATCAAGCCTAGAAATTCTTATACGCGCGCTTGCATCGTTATTTATATTGTTAGCATCTCCGTAACGACGATTTGTACGATTTATTTCTATTCAAAGATTATTCCCAAAAATTATAGTTTGTTAAAGTATATTGTTAAAAATCAGAAACGGTAAGAATAATAAAGTATACAACTTAGTATGGAGGCAAATTTAATTCAAAACTACCAACATCGACGCAACGAACTTCCCGAGCGACAACCAACCGACTCGCTAATCTATCTGTAGACGACCTTGAGACTTGAGAGTGGGAATTATAGTGGTGGGTTTCGAAACTCCCGACACACTGAAGTTTTGCTAACACATAACGTTAGCTTTTATCCCTTTACCCACATGGTCAAACGGTATTTTCATAATATGACACGTGAAACATTCTAAGGGTAACTGACTGATGGTAGTTAGCTAAGGTCGGCAACGCACTTAGCTGCTCTGGTGTTATACGGGGCCGTGGGCGGAGGTGATCACTTACCATCAGGTGACCCGTACGCTCGTTTCCCTTGTCTTTTTCATTAAAAAAAGAAACAGTGCACAAAAAAAAATATGGACCCAGTCGTTTCTGTCTTTTTCATTAAAAAAAGAAACAGTGCACAAAAAAATATTGGACCCAATCGTTTCTGAGATTAGGGCGTTAAATCAAACAAACTATTCAGATTTATAATATTTGATTAGATAGATTAATTAATCACCACCACCATTATCTTAATTTTTTCTTTTATTTATTGCAGGAATATGAAAAAAGAATCGTACCATGGCTGTACACGTTCGGTGTTTTCATTTTATTCAGAACGGTGGCGTTCATCTTCGCCTCCATAGTAAATGATATGATATTTGCCTACAATATATTTATTTGCCTTTGTTGGATTGTCTTTTGTTTGGTTGGATTATATGGATGGGTTCTGGTCTACAGTTTGTATTTGGAATTGTCGGATTTGACGAAATTGGAAGATTTGGCCCATTTGCGCGTAAGTTTTCACGTTATATTCCGTGTATAAAGCAGAATAAAAAGGAAAACAAAATATAGAAGAAAATATTGATTTGCTAGTAGCTTTATTGTATAGTAGTAAATATAAAAGTGGTTTATATTTACTACTATTTACTAAATCTTGAATCAGCTTCGCGCTGTATCCCGCACACAGCAGGGTAGGCAGAGGGAAGTGTTAAGACTTTCCGCCGAATTCTAGAAGCATTGCATTTTGAGTGGCGGATCTCAACGCCGCTAAATAATGGTGTGTGTTCTATTTTGATTTGGTAGCCATATAAGATTATTAAGATTGATTTGTACATTATCATTGGAACAAAACATAAACAATGCCGCGCGTTAACTTACCAAAGCGTATATATGATGAGTTAATTCCCTTTTTGTGGTTGTCAAACCTTACAAAGTCAAATATTTTTTATAACAATGAGAAGTTCATGATAACTTTAAATCTACCGCAGGTACATCAAAGTCACTGCCTCCGACCTCAGGAGAAGCGGCTCGAAAACGTGGCGAGATTTTTATTTTTATTTTCTTTATTATTATTAATTTCCAGATGGGCACAATGGCGTCCCTGAATGCGTCCCTTGCGGGCTCGCGGCCCACCACTCCTCACTCCACCGTGTCCACCATGCCCGCCTCGCAGATGTGACCAGCTGTGCCGCCTGAGGAGGTGCCCCTCACTGAGGGGCTGCAGACTGAAGTGTAGAGGGTATGATAGTGATGTGGGTGTGATAGTGTAATGATTGATACCAGCAGCAGTTAGTGTGATGAGTGTTTTCAATTTTTTTTTATTGTGTTTCTATAGAAATTTATTATATATTTATATTCCCAACTTGCAAGAGTTTCTAGGTGAGTGGAGTGGAATTTAGAAAAAGGAATATATAGGGTAGACTGAGGCAAATCGGGTCATTTTTTTAGAACATGAAAATCATACTAAACCACAATGTAACAAACTGTGTATTGGCATATAAGATAATCAACAATCTAGCTACGTAAAAAACATAACAAAACTTAAATTGTGTATAAATTCTCAGAATAATTAACACAAAACTCACAAGACAGAAATATCTGATTCACCCCATTTTGGGGTGAATAGAATCGAACATAAAATAAGTTCTAAATATTTTTTTATCATTTTTCGAACATCTCAAAAGTTGAAATGACAATTATTGAGATCAACATGAATGACTAACACACAAATCACAGCTTTTCGATCCTTTACTATCTCCTATATTGGTACATTTTCGTGGCACCATTCTTTGCATCTATGATAATCATAAGAAACCAATCTTGACAAGCCATTCCAACTTCTCTATTGAATTTTTCTTTAATGTTTTGATGTTCTGCGAATTCAAATGCATATTTACAAACAATTTTAGGTGCCATTTCGAAGCCGTGACTGTCTAAATACCGTAAAAATTGTGGTAAAATCTTCTCAGTGTTCTCATCTAATGAAGGCTCTCCGCTATGTATCTTAATGACACCCTTGGAAATAGTGAATTTTCTTCGTAAGCTTGTGTAAGGTGATTTGTAAATCTCGACAGAGGGTAATTTTTTTTAGCTAAGACTTTATTTGCGGTTTCATCAATTATTTCTTGGGACCACATATTAGGGATAATATGACTTTCTCATGTATGTACAAACAATCTATAATGAAATAAAAAATAATCTTTTATCTTAAATAACACTTTTTAATATGTGATCCACTTCACCCCTGATAGTATGATCCGAATAACCCCATATTAAAGATTTTTAAAATTAATATTTTGCGCTTTTACCTATCACATTATCCTTAAAAACTGAAATATATTCTATTCTATATCCTTTTCCAAATAATATAAGATGTGAAACAAACTTTAAAAAAATCCTTAGAGTTATGTAATTAAATTATAAGTACTTAGATGAGAGCCGAAACTGTAACACACCCAACAACCTGAATAGCTGTTAAGCAACACCGAGACTAATGTAAATAATAAATCAAAAAACTGCCGTTGACAAGTAATAAGGGTTGGAGAGACGGAAGTAAGATGTTAGATGTTTGAGTTATTTGTCTTACTTTTGTTAAAATGTCAATGAATTTCTTATATTGACTGATTTCCCTTGGTCTACTATATATTTTATAAGTATATATCCTTAATGTATTGATTGGTTAAATGATATCTAACTCAATGATATTTCATCAACTATAAAATAAGTATAGTATGGTCGAAAAGTCATGGCCGCCCTGAAGTAAACTCTAGATGGCTGTACAAATTTTATTTAAGGACTTTTCTTACTTTTAAATTTAATTATATTTCTTCCAAAGTGAACAGTGCGCAAAAGTTTAGAAAACCTAACTCCAGGGAAGCCATGACCCGTCAACTGAACTGTAAGTAATTTAGTCTGAAGCTGTCTGCACTGATGAAGCATTTACAAAGTGTTCTTTAAGCCGTCCACAATATATTTTAGAATGTAATGCTTAAGTATAAGTCAAATAGTTTTATTATATTGCCTTATTTTATATTTACAAATGATTAATATTGATTCTGTCATTGATCAACGTGAAGCTAAGAAACATAAAGTAGATAATAATAAAAGTTATTATATTAAATTTCTACATTAGTTATTGTTAGTATTCTGGTAGCAGCCTATAGAACATATTTAGAGTATATATTTCTTAATATTGTACAAAAAATATACTAATTTTTACCTGTGGCATTGCATATAGATATATTGATAACATTTTAAATGAAACAATTTTAACCGGATCAATCGCGTATATTTAGAATTATACATTTTCGGAAACCCGACGTTTCGAACACTTTACAAGCAGTAGTTCGTAGTCACGGGTAGACTTAAATGTGTAATAATCGTGAAAATTAAAGAACTTATTATATTGATAACATTATCCAATCATTAAAAAAGTTAATGAAACAATGAAATCTTTTAGTTCATTTCTACTTAAGAAATTAACTGTATTTAAAATATCCAATTTTCTTATATAGCAAAATGTTGTTTTTTTTGCATCAATATATTTTTCCTTTTTATATGTATTTTATATCAAAATATATATTGTATTAAATTATTTCATTTATAAAAAAATATGTTGTAATAACAACTATTTTTACATTTTATTTTTAAATTTATTCTAGTTAATATGTTTATATTTTTCAATAAAAAGGCCCTTATTTAGTAAATTTATATCTCCGTCCAATGATTTCTTCATAACTATGTTGTTATACATACTAATCATTTAATTATTGAATCTCAATTATTATTATTATTGTAGTTATAATACTTTATTTTCAATAAGATAAATTTATTATTAATAAACTTCTATAATAGTTTCATAGCTGTAATACTTTGCTTTAAATTAAATTTTTAAAGAAAAATCATATTTTAACAGATTTAATATTATGATATATGCTGTATAATTTAAAAAATGGTAATATATCAAATATTTTTATTCTGTATTAGAAAAAAATATGCAATTTTATAATAACTATTTAACATACAAAAGTAAGTTTCCTCTTCATGAAAATAATATGATTATAGAATATTTGATTTGCCAATTCTTTATGACATGTTTATTTTATATATGTACATATATTGACTGTACACATAAAATTAACTTGTATATTAAATGTATAGTATGGTTGATGAGTCATGGCAAGTTAACTGCAGATGGGGAAGACTTGATATTAGAAAATTTCTTACTTTTAATTATTATCATCTATAGTGTACAAAACTTCAAGATATCTAGAATAAAGAAGGCGACGACTCAACTCTCACTCAACCGTACAATCAAAAGTACCAATACTTTTTTTTTACTTTTACCAGTTTTAAGTGTGAAAGCCTTATATGGAAATAATATAAAATAGAAAAATGTGTAGAGAAACTATATTAACAATGGTAGGTTATATGAGCGGCGTTGCGCTCCGCCTTTCACGCAATGCCTTCAGAATTCAACAGAAACTAGGAAATGGAAGTGTTTTATTGTGAATGGAGTGTCTAACCCTGAATTCCTCTGTTTATTCTGCTTTGAGTGAAATACAGCGTGAAGTTCTGCGTGAAAATGTAATATCATTATTATGTACGTAATGGTTTTTAGGTATCGATTTTTTTAAATATAATTAATGATATTTAAGATTCGGTTTATTGTATTGTAACATTGTACCATCCAATTTTATTAATCTCTTTTATTATATTGAAAGTGTAAGTATAAGGAATGTTATTGTATTTTAAAAATCATATCTTATAAATAAATGTTTTGTACTTCTTTGTCTATGTGTTTTCTTTAATTTACTCCAGATGTCTCACTTTTTTGGTTATTACGGCTTGTCACTTGACGCAACTATGCCATGCTTTGTCTAATTACCAGGGCGAAGAAAATGGAAATATTAAATATTTTACTTCCTCCAGTGGGAATCGAACCCACAACGTGTCGCGACTAGTCGCACGCTTGTGCCCTCTCGCCACGACTACACTCGGCACTCTGGCTATATTATACGAAGGTAGAAAAAATGAAAAACATACGTATTTAAATATAATTTTATTTAATATAACATTTATTTATACAATAGATAATATCGACCTGTAAATACCTTGCTTAGTGCATTTCACATACAAAAGTTAGTATAAACACATTTAATTTTAGATTAACACTTAATTTTATAGAAAAGTTGTGTATACGCGGCGAAAATCAAATCTACAGTCGCCGCCTTTATAAATATTGGCCGATTGCGCCACGATGACAAAATTTTAGACAATCCTTACTGAAAACTATGTTAAATAACGATTATGGGATGAAACCTCACTGGTTGTAAATGATTGTATTCGAAATATATTATTTAAAATAGACGGATACAGTATAAAATAGTTCTTTCTCTAAAAATATATAAGTTAGTTTCGCAAAATCTATGGGTTTCAGTAGTGATTCTTTATCTTGTGACCAGAGCGAGGAAATGAAAACATTAAATTTTTCGAGTAGGAATCGAACTCACAAAGGTCGGGTTTATAGCCACACTGCGCCACTTAGCCACGACACATATGTATGAGTTAGAGAGAATAATAATTTTAATGTAATGTATAAAAAGGACTTCATCCGAATATAAATATATGTATTTCAATATCATATTAAATGCATTCATTTATTAAAATATTATTTATATTGATTACACTACACATATAAATAAGATTAAAACAAATACGAGTATATCGTATAGCAAAACAACAAGCTCAGGAACTATTACGACTATTTATGACT
>DWGR01001631.1:0-15570 GCA_018247715.1 Heliconius burneyi | reverse complement strand
AAAGAAATCTAAAGGATTGAGTCAAAACGGCTACACGACTTGAATTTATTTTTAAATATGTTTTATTTGTATGTTACATAATGATGCACTCTAACTCTTGCGGTTGTGGACCTTGTGGGTCTGGTGGACTGAGTTTCGTCACTCAACATGCAAATGTCTTCAGTATTCAGCATAAAGTGGAGAGGGATGAGCATCCCAATAGAGTCGAAGTATCTTTACACAAGGCTCCCAGGCTTGCTATATGAGGGATGTAGCGTGAAGTTGAAATGTAAAGAATCTAATTAAGTCCTGACAACTTTTTATGATTTTTTTTAAGTATTTCCTTGTTGAGATTAATCTAAAATGATTACGAGCAGTTGAGGTCAAGCCTTAAGAACAATTTAATTGCCACCTTTGACGTTTGTTACTGTGGAAAAAGGCCGCTTAATTTTTATTCACTTCCTTTACAATCTTTTTTTTTAATCTGTTAGCCGGCCAGTTACAGGTAATTTGAAAATAAAGTAAACAATTTATTATTTTTCTCAATTTACTTTCATATCGCTTTATAGGTGCAACAATGATTTAATTGCATTGTCAAAACCAGTTTTTATTTTATTATTTTCTAGGCTTACGCTGTATCCCGCACATAGCAGGATAGTCAGAGGGAACCTGGGAACCTAGTGTTAAGATATTCCTTCAAAATTTTCCACTGAATTGTGAAGGCATTGCGTGTTGAGCAGCGGTACTCAGCGCTTCGCTTTGCTATAAGAACAAGTTAAATATTTAAAGATATGACGGAAGATCATTCACATACTTTTATTGTATCTCCAGTCATATTTAAAAAACTGTTTATGTATATTTGCCATTGATTTGCCAAATTGAGCGATATAAATACTTTCTGAAATTAGATATAGCTTGATGGTAAACGCCAAGAAAACAATTTGGCAACATCTGATTATAAACGCTGTGGTTATGATGAAATAAATCAAATCAGCTTAATCAGTGAAATATAAATAAATATGTCACTTCTTCAAACCCACAACCGTCGCTTTACAGTCACACCCTTGTGCCGCTGCGCCACGACGGCCTCAACCAATCAATTGAAAACAATGGTTATTTATTATTTCATTGCATATTCGAATAAATATATCCATTTTCCTTTTTTTGTACAAAAAAGTACTGAGCCATAGCAACATATTTCAGATTCTGGTAAAAAATTAATAACGGAGTGACTTGACAATATCTATCCTCTCCATTTATCCTAACAGATATATGCGGAATAGAGCGTGAAACTGAAAAAAATAAACAATATTACATAGATAATTACATCACTTTCCACGGCATCGCCGTTAACCTACCCGTTTTAATCTGATTTTTTCGGATCCACCCGGATATCGGCGAACGACTAACGGTCCACTTAACCGAATCTATTGAATGACCCACCTGACACTAACTACTGGTTTCAAATCTTTGTCGGACTTTATTTTTATTAGTTTGTAAATTACATTCCTTAGTACATAAAAAAGTTTCTCTTTTTATTATATAAGGCTGGTGTTTACTTACTTTGAGGCCAGTCGTGGTACAGGGGCATAAGCGTGCGTCTGTAAAAGCAACACGTTGCAAAATCGATTTCCACTCAAGGAAAGGAAATATTGACATGAATATGTCTTATCCCTGGGGTTTGGGAAATGGAATGTGCGATACGACAACCGTTACCATGACTCATCACTTAGTTTGGGGGCTGGGACAAAGTCACGTTACGTCGCGTCGCGACGAACTCGTTCATCTTTGTTGTATGTTGTATTTTGTGTCTGTGAGTTGTGTGTTTATATATAGTGTGTCTCTAGATGTTTCTATAAAGTGTATATAAGAGATCAAAAATATATATGAACCATTTGAATTAAATCATTGTTACATTGTTTACTGTGCCATCGAGAAGCAATGGCAATTTTTTTCTGGGAATCTAAATGGGAACGGAGTGTCTTAACGCTAGGTTCCCAGGTTAACTAAAAACACAAAAAAATATATTAGACAAACTAATGTACTCTCACGGTTCTGTGGAAATCCTGTAATTACACTACACTCTAGAGTAAATGTAAATTGTTTTGTTTCATTAACTATTCAATTATTCAAATCTAACCTATTATTGCTTGTAATTAGTGAATATAATTAATTTTGATCATTGTAAATTATAATAACATTCTACATACATTAGACTGCACGCGGCATCTCTCGCGTCAACTATACAATTATAACTATTTGATAACTTCCATAATATTCACACTGGTTAAATTTTACATCCTGTAGATCCCACAGATAGCAAAAGCAACCTAAAAACTTAGTGTTCAGACACTCCGTTCCCATTAAGGCACATCTAGTCATCTAGAATTTGGCAAAAAAAGAACACACTTCCGTTCCCAATTTCCGACTAATTCTCGAGGTACTGCTTATTAAGTGACGGAACTCAACGCTGCGCTTTGTCTTATTACCAAAATCAGGAAATGAAATAACAAACGAGCAAATTAAAACATAAAATATTGCGCCAGTAAAAAAGTTTTTTGTAAAATAATATTTATCAAAACAAAATTGAGCTCAAAAATTTTCTTACGTACCGCCCCATACACACTTTTGTCGTTCAACCTTTCATACAGAGCCTTCCCATATTTTGAATGCTTAAAAGAATTTTTCCTTTCAACCGCAGTACAGCAAATAAATACTACGGAGATTACTAAGAGTGGTTTTAACAACCAACAGGGAGTCGCATTCCACCCCGTTGTAATTAAAACATTACCATGAAATAGATGCAATATTCAAAATAGCAAGTCCTGCGGGAGGCGAACGAGATTATTCGAGGTTTGTATTTTGTGTTTCCGCTGCCAACGTTTTATACGGATTGTTAAGTTGAAGATGTAATTTAGAGAATTTGTCTTTGACTTCGTAGAGGCCGTCGTGGCGCAGCGACACAAGGGTATGACTATTATGCGGCGGTTGTGAGTTCGATCTACACTCGAGGAAGTGAAATGTTTATTTATGTTTGTATTTCCATTTCTTCGCTCTGGCGTTGAGGCAAAGCGTGGCTTTGAGTTCGGACACTCAACATGCAATGCGTACAGAATTCGGCAAAAAGTGGGGAACGGAGTGTCTTAACGCTGGGTTCTATCTGCCTACCCTGCTGTGTGCGGGATGCAGCGTGAAGTTAAAAAAAACTGAACTGAACTTTTGAAGTTTAAAAATAAATAAATTGAAATTGAACTAACCACCGTTGCGCTTACAGTTAGACGCTGTCTCTCTGCCCTTTTCCACTTGGTGGCCCTTCCTCGTCCTCGTTATTCGTCCTCTGAGAGACGTTAGATGCTCATAAATACGTGGAGCACAAAGGGAATCTAGAAACCAAGCTCTAAGACACTCTGTTCATATTAAGACACTTCGGTTCTCCAATTTTCAATAAATTCTTGAATATTGCCTGTCGAGTGGTGTTCCTCAACACGCCGCGCAATTACTATTTCAAAGTGGAAATCGAACTCACAACCCGTCGCATTTACAATCGCACACTGGTACAAATGCGCCACCACGGCATCAAATCTCCTCCTCCTTTTCAATTTCAACTCGAGGAGCAGCGTTGACTTCTGCCAATCAACACACAATCTCGAATTCAAGCAGAAAGAGAACAGCTGAAATTGGGCACACAAAAAAAACCCTAACACTACATTTTTAGGCCTAAATAAATATAAAAAATAGGTTTTTATTCACATATAAATCTAATCTGATAACAACATAAGCAAAAATACAATCTATTATAGTGAGTCCAGGACAATTTTGTAATAGTAGAATAAGTACAATTTGTTGTGAACCCTTTACTTTGTATTCTCCTGTAGTCCGTGCGAGGATAAATTATAGTTAACCCTTACCGAAATCAATAAATGCCTCCCAGCTCTTTTCATTACAGTACAAGGGTGAGGTGATCAAAATTGGTAGAATAAATTACATTGAGCAACTTTCTTTTCAACTTACACGCCTTTTAGGAGTTCAGTAATAAGTTATTACTATTTATCTTTCTACTCTACATATCACTATATTTAATTATTACCTATATTTTCTATATTAATGTTATAAAACATGAGGTCGTCGTGGCGCAACACGAAATGCCTACAGAACTTGGCAGAAAGTGGGGTACGGAGTGTCTTTACACTAGGTTCCCTCTGTCTACCCTAATATGGGCGGGATACAGCATAAAGCTGAAAAAAAATTATAAACTGAAGATTGTTTGGTTGACCGGGATAATTTCAATAACTACTGGTATTCAATTTGGACTTATGTTGAGTCTTATTGTGGATGTGGATGTAGATGTGTTTTGTAGTGGATTTCAAAATAAAAAAGAAATATTTTGAATATGTTTATTGGGTTCTTGTTTACATAAAGTTTGGATAGTGGATATGAATTTTAACCGTTATAACTTTATAAATTGATTCACAGTATTAAAAATGTACGAGTATAGCGCCGACCAATCGTTACACGATGGCGTGATACCCTGGATATGTTTCTATGTTTGAATTAAATAACAATGTATTAGTCATACATACGTCTTAATTATTTCCATTTCCCTATAGGAGCGAAGCCGCATAAAACTAGTGTCATATGTTCAAAGCTCAGAATTAAGTCTTGATGGGAACGACGTTTTATCACGGGGTTCCCAGGTTCCCTCTGTATTCTCTGCTATGTAAAGGATACATCGTGAAGTTAAATTTTGCTGTACCTATATCAATTTTAATAATATTGTCTGACATGTCATGCTTAGCTATTTATACTACAATTTAATCAGTCGAGTTTTAAAATGTAATAGTAAAATGACTTTTAATCTATAGAATTGAAGGAAAAACAGCAAACTCCTGAAATAAAAATATAAATAAATTTACTTTCATTTTATATGCACCTATACAAGTATGAGGCTCTTGAGCGAGGCAATCTCCTGTACACGCAGGCTTGAGACATTCACGTCGTCACGAGTGGCGGTGTATTACAGTGGCACTCGTTATAAAGTTCTTTGCCCTGAAATTTCTTTTACGAAACATTGTTTTTCTTTGTTTTCGTTCGCAATGATTTGACTGAGACTGAGACCTTTAATGTACTGTCCGTAGTACTGTACGCTAAAATAAAAATAAATAAAATACTCTTTATTGTACAGTAGAAAGACGAGACACATACATGTATTAATACTTAGAACAGTACAATAGGCGGCCTTATCGCTAAGAGAGCGATCTCTTCCAGGCAACCTTTGGGTAGAGGAGAGAAAACTTTGTCTGAAAAGGGAAGGGGTGTACAGAGTTTATATCTAGTTTTATATACACACATATAAATACATACATATATACATAGATACATACATACACACATAAATATATAAGTAAATACATACTACTTTGCTTATAAACATAGATTCATAAAATAAACTTTTTCTTTTTTTATTATTAGAAGACAGAAACAAGAGCGAGAAATAAATACAGAAAATATTGATATCAGTATTGATTATACAATTGGCGCGTACTTATAGCGTTAAATAATAATCTTTCAGCCACTTTTTAAACACTCATACTAGAATAATTAGTTCTTATTTTTGTTTTGTTTCTTTTTTGAAATAACAAGAACAAATTCACTATTTCAAAATGAGCAATAATATAAAATGTTTTTTTAACTTCACGCAATTTTCATAACGTGCGATACCGTGCTTTACCTACCAGAGCGAGTGAACCTACAAATGTCGTATTTACAATAACACGCTGTATCACTGCGCCACAACTGACAAAAGTAATCGAATGATTAATAATGTCCTTAAAATCTATTTACTTTTATGTAACTGAGCTTGTAACAAATATACATAGCTTATTAGTTACTAGATAAGGAAATATTTACAATTTGTTTTGTACCAACTTCTGGAAAGAAAGAGGTTTTTCTTACAGATTTATTTTTACAGAATTCGAATGTATTTTTTTATGTTTGTTACCTCAGCACTTTTAGACTGGGTGAATCGATTTTGACGATTCTAAAGCTGGTGCTTGCCGTGTGGTCCCATTTTAATTTGGCCCATTTCTGACAATGGTATCCACGGAAAGTCTTAAATTTGCATTGAGTATGTGCTTGACAAATTGACGAATAAGTCAATATCCTGCCAAACGATTTTGAAGATTCTTTGTTTTTGAAAAGCATACTTCAAGAAGAGTTTGATGAAAGCTTGGTTAAATTGTGATTATGGAATACGTTTAAAATTGCAGAAGTGGATTTGAATCAGCACAGCTGCGCTCTGATGGTTTTTTACTCAACATTAATAGGACAATTGCAATAAAATAAGGATTGAATATATCTAAAAAGTCTGTAATGTGAATATAGTTTTTACATAAATCTTACACCCATTACCATAAAAGACTAACAATTAATAAAAGTAGACTATCATAATCTACTCTAAGTATAAATTACTTTTATAATAAGAAATAATGGACGTAATTAAGAATTAAATATAATTAATGGAATTTGGGACCAGTTGTGGCGCAAGGGCACAAGCGTGCACCTGTAAACCCGACAAGTTATGAGGTCGATTCTCCGCGGATATTAAATATTTAGCAAAGTGAACCAACAGAAATGAAGAGAAAGTGCTAAACGGAATTTTCTTAATGGGAATACAGTTTCTTTACACTAGATTGCCAGTTTCCCTCTCCCTACTCGGCTATGTGCAGGGTACAGCGTAAAAAAATACATAAATATTAATAAATTTCACGCTGTATCCCGCACAAAAGCAGGGTAGGCAGGAGGAACCTAGTGTTAAGACACTTGTTTCAATCAGTTGTCCTCATTTTTAATTTTAGATCACTGTAATGATTAATTACTAATATACCAAATATACATATATATATATTACATTATTACAAATATAGTAGATGATTACTAATAAAGAACATTTATCGTATCTACTTAATCTTAAAGTGAAATTCTAAATCCTCTAAATATTCTGGGTAAGTTCTGTCGGAGGCCGCTTTGCGTTGGTAATGCTTAAGGTCAAAATATTTGCTTATTATAATTCTATGGAAGTGTTTATGCGTGAAATTGTCATTTATATAAGTATTTAAGTTTGTGTTATTGTAATCTTTTTCATAATGATACAGCGTAAAGCTGAAAAAAATGCTTTTATTTCAGCTTCACGCTGTGTCCCGCGTATTAAACAATACACAGAGGGAACTTAGTGTTAAGACATTACGTTTCCCTCTTTCTGACAAATTTTTGAGGCATTCAGTATTGATAGGCGGAACTCAACGCCGTACTTTGAATAGGAACCGAAGCGAAGAAAAGAAAATATAAAAATAAATAAATATTTTATTACCTCGAGTGGGGTTCGAGCCCACAACCAGTCGTGTTTACAGTCACACACTTGTGCCCCTTCGCCACGACAACCTCAATTTTCAAAATTAATTGGATTTTTTATTAAAATTGAATTGAATATTAATTAGAAAGTCTATTAAAATATAACAAAAAAATTGTAGCAAAACATTTTAATTAATTTTTAATAATGAATAGTCTTACAAATTAGTTAGTAGTTAGTAAATTTTCGGTATAAAATAATGCTAAGCGTGATGGTTATGGGTTCGGTCTTCACTTTTGGATACGATTATTTATTCTCATTTTTTTTATGGCGGATATGAAATGGAAACGAAGAAATGAAAATAAAACAATGTCTTGAAAGTTGGGCCGAAAGGTAGGGAACAATATATCTCAAGATCAGTATCCCTCTGCATATATGTGGGACTATAGCGTGAAACTTAAAAAAAAACTATAAAAAAATGTAAGTATAGTATTATAATATTACATAAAGTCTGGTCAAGACCGGGAATCAAGTTATCGGAAACTTCTCCATTAGATAGGTATTACCCATGAGAGGTTCTGTTACTTTTAGCTACGAGACACTTAAGAAACAGTATTTTGTTTTCAAAATCTGCTAATTTATCTCGTCAAAACAAAGTGCTTATGTTATTTAGATCTCCCTTCTCGTGGATTTGTCTTTGTTTTTATACAATGTATATAACATTGACATTATTTTTAATCGTCCATAGTGTGATGCCTGGTTTTCTCTTCCAAATTGCCTGCTACTTACACCGTGTGTAAGAGCGGACTAAAGTACGAGTGGCAGAGTCACGTCGCCAGCGACATGCATGAGCAGACGCGACCGGATCATTACCACCCCCGGCATTTAAAACCGGCGTGAAGTAGTGGCTTTATGCCACTGCGTTTCGCACTAGGTAATGCCGGACTCCGGCGCCCAACCACCTCAAATGGTGACACGCACCAGTAGCTCCTCTGGTGCTACGCGGTGTCGTGGGTGATGGTAATCACTTACTATCAGGTGACATGTACGCTCGTTTGCCATGTCTTTTTTCATAAAAAAAACCTTAGTTGGAAATATGATTAGCAGTCTATATTTAGCTTTACGCTGTAATTCGCACGTAGCGGGGCAGGCAAAAGGAACCTGGGAATCTGCACCATGCCTGGCCTCATTGCTAGGTCCTATAATATATATATATATAGACAAAAATCAAGAAAAAACTAAAAGTTAAAAGCTTTTTTACACATATGGTGTAGCCTTAGATTTTCTGTAAAATATTAATGCATAAAATAATGTATCTTACAATAATTATTTTGAAGTACGTAAAATTTGTGTTTCTATAATTTAAATAGTTCTGGTTCACTATGAAATTGAATAATTAAATCCTCACATATAAGTGTGCTTTTACACACTTATATGTGAGGATTTTATTTATTTACATAAATTTTCTATTGATACTACCAGGAAAGGGTCAGAGTAGTCCTACGAAGGGTCTTCCTATTAAACTTTGACCTATTGTTAATTAAAATCATTCATATTCCGTGTGTGTTATTTATATTATATTTTCGATACTTATAATTACTATTAAATTCGGTAGAAAGTAGGGAATGGAGTGTCCTAGCGCTAGGTTCCCTCTGCCTACCCTGCTATGTGCAGGATACAGCGTGAAGCTGATTTTTTTTATTTTTTTTAATAACTATTATACCAAAATTTCATACAAAACATTAAAAAAGACTGATTTTCTCCTTGCGATCTTTAAATATGTTATAAGGTCTCGTTATATTTGTTATATATATTGTTTTAATATTTTTCCTTTCATCTTTTTAATTTCTATTTAATAGTTATTTTCTATAATAGATTAGACATTGCGTGACGAGTACAGGGACCGCCGCGCTTTGTTTTGTTTCCAGGGTGACTAAGTAAAAATAGCTCATTCCCCAGAGTCAAATCGAACCCACAATCATTGCTTTTACATTCAGAAGCCGTCCCGCTGCGCCGTGACGACCTCTATACAAGCACAATAACAAAATACATTTATATAATTCTACGAAGCGCTTCAAACATGTATTGAGTTCATTTAAATTGGCAGTAATACTTACACATAACCTTATTAACCGCGCTTAGAAGGCACTTACCTCTGAAAATCATATGGAAACGTACTTAAATTTAATATCATTAAATTTAATATAAAGAAGATCATATTCGCCTTCTTATCACTTTACTTCTCATATATGCATGTTGACTGAAGGAACTCAACGAGTGGGAATCGAATCCATAACCCTACGCACGTCTGTGCATTTGCTCCACGACTGACCTCAATAAGCATATTCGTATAATTACTATTTCTTATAGTAAATGTTTTTCAATAATATATAATACGTTCATCTTAAAAAAGATTGTAGGTTTATAGGCTTAGGGAGCCTAGTTGTATAACGTAAAATAAAATAGTAACAAACTTAGGATTACACCCGCCTTTACGCCTTTTTTCAGTTGACAAGACAAATCAATAGAATATTTTTTAATCTTCACGTTGTAACCTGCGCTCAACCCCGCGCTTTCCCTCGTTACCAGAGCGAAGAAATGATAATACCTAATATATAATATAATTCTATGCATTATTTTTATCTCTTTAAGCATAGCATCGCCAATTATATTGCGAAGACGAATAAAACTGAGATAACCTAGTTATATATCAATCCTTTTCTTATTTTCCGCTCATTTAGAGGCAATATGTGTTACATTATTTAGTTACAGCTGGAAAATGAAAATGGTTAAATAATGATATATAGTAAAAAAATAAGTTACGTTATACAAGTGCTATAAAATGTGCTCGATGCTATCAATTGTATACTAAGGTTCACTGATAACCTCTGAAGAGTTGAAATATTCGGGTCCTGGTCCTTCATCACACCAGCCCGTTGATACCATAATATTGTATTGTCACCTAGACTATGTACAACTATCATGTTTCATGGGGGTACATATAAAAAATGGTTTAAATTCAAGTTCATAGATTTTATTATGTAATTTGTGATAGTTCGACTTAATAAGAATGCATACAATGTGTATTTATTCACCACTCAACACAAAGCTCACAGGAAAAGAATAATCTTAACACTTGGTTCCCTCTGAATACCCTTGAACTGTGTTTTTCTTCTCTTGAATTGTCACTTATTTCGCGATTATGAAACAGCCAAATATATACCGAAAAAAGAGATAATGATTTTGTCGTGAAAATGTACGAAAACTTTTTTTTTATTCATATTATATTCTTCATTTTCTTAAGTACAATTTAAATAATACCAATATATAACCTTATTCCGTTACACCTCTCGCGTTACACAAAAACACGCACTCTTCCTTAAATAATGTACAATATTAGCATAACGCGACAGGCGTCTTTAAGGGGACTTAGATTTCCATCTCCATATCACACATTGTTAACTTCGTACAATACGACAGTAATTAAAAGCACAATTACTGTGAAATATATAATTATTTATTTTAATTGTTAAAATTAAAAATTAAATCAGCTTCACGCTGCATCCCGCGCACAGCAGGGTAGGCTCAGGGGACCTAGCATTAAGACACTCCGTTCTCTACTTTATGCCGAATTCTAGGGGTATTACATGTTGGGTGGCAAAACTCAACGCCACGTTTTGCCTCGACACCAGAGCGAAGAAATGGAAGTATAAAGGTAAATAAATATTTCACTTCCTCGAGTGGGGATTGAACCCACAACCGTCGTGTTTATACATTCACAGTTAGGGCACAACGGTAATGGATTGGCGATAGTTGTGGGTTCTATCCCCACTCGGAGCTATGGTTTTTCTTTACCTTACAACTTCGGGTACTTAGTACTTCATAGAGTTCATAACTTCATAAGAACTGACTCAAAGCTCGTGAAAACGGATGCTTAGTATCTAAATTAAAAAAGAAATATGTTTGACCTTCACGCATCATTGGTACAAGATAACCATCTGAGAGCCAATAGTAGCCAGACCTTCGTTATCTTATAAAGCCTGAAAGTTTCTGTGCGCATACACCCAACACTGGTAAGCATTATTAGGAAATATAGAGTGTGGGTGGGGATTACTTTGCCAGTCATTAAGTAACTAAGATGCAAAAAATAATACTTAATTATTAATAAATTAAAAAGCTTTTTTTTATTTTTTCTTGTTAATAACAAAAGAAATGACGTTGTCCATTGCCAGATTCTTGGCATGATGTCAACCTCCTGCCAAACACTTCTACATTACGAGAACTTAATAAACTTAATGTAAAACATATTATTTGCTACTAATATGGGCAATCATCACCTATGAAGGTGATGATTGCCCACAGGATTTGGGGGTTTCTGGCTGAAAATTATAACCATATTATGCTACGCCTCAAAAAAATATGGATATTTTGTATTATGAAAAAAAAATATTTAGATAGATAAGTTTAATTAAGTATATAGATATGTACTTAAGAAAAAAATCTTCACTCAAAACGGGTTAAGTTAATCTACTCCAAGTATCGGAAAACTAAAAAAAGCAAATATGCTAAATACAAGAGGTCTTAAAGTATCAAGTGAAATAATGGAGATTTCCAGTGGAGCGGAGCCCGCTTGATAGGCGGTGTGCAGCAAATTTTAAAGTCAAATCGCGAATCGCAAAATATTCAAAGCTATACTGTGGCTGTTTCGACTTGCAAATCGTATCGCCCTGTATACTAGACTGGTTTGATGTTTACTGGGACTGGGGACTGTACACACTCTCATGCTTTATACTAGCTGAGTCATATTTAATGAAAAAAAATGTTATATTGAGGACAGGGTGACGCAGGGGCACAACGTGTGACTGTAAATGCGACAGGCTCCGGGCCTGATTTGCGCTTAAGGAAATGGAATATTTGATATTTTCAATTCTTTGCTCTGGTGTCAAGGTGCGGCGTTGAATTCCGCCATTCATCACGTAATGCTTCCGAAAATTCTGCGTGATGAGGGTAGAGAAGTATCTTAGCACCAGGTTTCCTCTGCCTACCCTGCCGCATTCGCTATACAACGTGAAGTAGAAAAAAATTTTTTTTTTCTTGTGTCACTTTTGACGATAGTTTTTTGTATATGGAAAACGGCCAAACTGTTAACATAAATATAAAAAAAACATTATCTCAATATATTGATTGATATATTGCTATGTCATATTGTAAATTTTTATTTTATTTTGTATAGCAATGTGATGTAAAAATATATTTTCATTAGCAGCTTTGAAACAGCTATTGAAGCTTTTAAAAGCACTTAATGTTCAAAATTAAGATAAACTCTGTATGTCTGAAAAGCTATATAGAGCTAACTTTCTCTCAACAGTGTGATTTAATAGTAATGCGGAAGTAAATTAAATATCAAAACTAAACTATTAATAATTAAAATTTATTTTTATAACTTGCCGGTTAAACTCCATAATTGGTGACTCCGCTCAACGGCCGCAAGCCGAGGTTCGAGTCCCGCAGGACGCCCTTACAGTCGTCGACTTCCTCACAAACAGCCACTTAGTGCTTGCATTTCTTCAATGACCGAGCACCCTGTTCCCTACCCAACCGATGTTGCTGTAAAAGCAATAAGGGCTAACAGCATTAGCCTCATGCTCGAAAAAAAACATGAGAATCGAACCTACGATCATCTACACATTATACTACTCCACAATGGTGTCCAAGTTATTGATAAATTACCTTAAAAGTAACTACAATGAAGAACATGTTGTATCTAAAAAATACGTTTCGTTCGTGATAAGTGTGTAAGCTCCTTATCAGATTATATATCACAATCGTTCCTTGGTATAAATAATAAGCTACTGCTTTGCAAATCTGCTTGACAGAACAATATTTGGAAATAAATTACTACAGTATTATATATGTATTGTATGTACATTTTTTATATTATAATATCTTAATAGATTTATATATTGAATATTTAAAAAAAATCCTTAAGAATACCTGCTTCACACTGTATACCGCATATTGCAGGGTAGGCAGAGGAAACCTATTGTCACTGGAAAACTATTTTCCCGTTCCCGTTCCCTATTTTTCACCAAATTCTGGAGGCATTGTGTGTTGAGTGGCGGAGAGTGGAAAAAATAAGGAAAGGAGTGTCTTAACACTAAGTTTCCGCTGCATACCCTGTTGTGTGCGGGATATAGCGTGAAGCTGATTTTATTACTTCTCTGTGTAAGTATGACAGATCTATTGTATTTTTAACAAAGCAATTTGATTAATTTTGTAAGCTATAACTTAAATTTAAAAGCCTAATTAGATCAAAAGTGATTTATTTATTCGCATTCTAACACATTGACTTGTATGGCGAAATTTAACGCTAAGGTGTGACTGAACAGAGTAAGGGAAATGAAAGTATTTTGCCTCTTGCTCATATCGAATCCAAAGCAATATTCCGTACATATAATAGGTTCAGTACACAGACACTGTACCCTATTATATTACTATATTATACGTACACCTTTTTCTTTTCTAACCGACTTCTGTAAGAAAAGGAGGTTATCAATTCGACTGTTTTTTTTTTAAAGTCATCTGTCTTTCTACCCGGTGCTTAGGATTATACGAAAATATTTTAAATGCGTCTTTCTTCTTATTTTCATAATGGTCCTTTGGACATTTACTCAAAAGTAATATGAAGATTTCATTATTTGAATACAGTATACTCACTTATAAATGTTATCTCAGCGTTTTCCTATTTCTATAAATTATTGAAATATTAATTTTCCTTTTCAGTGTGGGCGTTGTGGACAACATCCACGCTTCATTTAATAGCTAGAGGGATTTCAAAATGAAACATTATGTTTAATAAAAAAAGGTTATTACATCAGTCAAATATTAAAACAAAAGAGATTTTCTATAAAAGTTCGAGCTGTACGTATAGATATTATACGTACACTAATTGTTATAGTAATAACACTAGGACGTATATAACTAAATATGGCCAGATAACATAACATAGAAAATTTGTCATTTAACTATTTATAAAACTTGAAAAAACGTGAAAACCGACTGTCGTAACGCAGCGGCACAAAGATGTGACTGTAACGCGACGGTTGTGGGTACGATCTCCACTCGAGGGAGTGAAATATTTACCTACCTTACCATACTTATATTTCCATTTCTTTGCACTGGTGTCGCGGCGTTGCGTTCTGCCACTCAACACGCAATGCCTCCAGAATTCGGCAGAAAGTGGGGAACGGAGTGTCTTAACACTAGGTTCCCTTTGCCTACCCTGCTGTGTGCGGGATACAGCGTGAAGTTATTCTTTTTTATTTGTTAAAAAAACACAAATAATAATTTACAACCACGGACGCCAACCACCCACCGCGCAATATTGACATAAAAAAACATATTCTAAAAATCATCAAGACCTCCACTCAAACTGTCCATCGTGTCATAACACCGGATAGCATCTCAAAATTGTGTACCTCGATAAAATTTAAATAATACGCAAATAAAAAGTTTATTACGCAAAATGTCGCCCATTTGCTTTCTCTTTATAATATATTAAGCCACAATAGCCTGTAGTCCCACGAGAGATGGACTTTAGTCCCTCAAAGTTTGCCTCCCAACGCGTAGCTTTGTTCCTTGTTATTTTTCTTCTTACAAAGATGAGATCTTAAGGAAATATACTTAAGTAATTTCGTCTGTCGTTACGGTCTGGGGCAGCGCCTCCATTGTCCGCCTTCGGGTTCTTAATATTTTTTTTCTCTCTGCGTATAAAATTTTCTACGTAAAACGGACTCGGCGGTATAAAGATAACAAAGTCTATGGACAATACTGTAATTATGTACTTTAGATTGCTTGAAAGTATTTTTTTTTCTACAAAAAGAGCTTTTGTGAAAATAGGGCACCTATTTTTGGCGTAACTAGAGTGCTTATTGTAGTTTAATAAACTGATGTTTGCTTCTTTTACTAAAATACTTAAAATGTTGATTTCTTCGTTCTGGTAACAAAATAAAGCGCGGCGTTGAGTTCCGCCTCTTCATATATTCGTACAAATATAGTGCAATACCCTAAGAATTCGTTAATGAGAAAGTGTCTTAATAGAAACGGAGTGTCTTAACAGAATGTTCCTGAGTTCCGTTTAGCTAATCAGCCTTTTACAGTTACGCACTATCCTACTTTCCCACGTTGGATACAAATATTAACGTAATAAATACTTATAGGCAGAAGAACGGTTGACCTTCAGAAAC
>DWGR01001630.1:0-15571 GCA_018247715.1 Heliconius burneyi | reverse complement strand
ACGCACTGTTACGTTCGTAAATAAATATTATAACACCAGATCTACACACCGCCCGGTCTCTATCAAATAACTAATCTTATATAATTTATAATATAATGTACTTGCGAGTTACAAGTGGTATATTTAAATAAAAGGTATATAATTTGTTTATTTGTATCTAATATAATTTTTAGTAATTTATTAAACAAAACAATATTAAATTTATATTTTATTTAATATTGTTGTGTGTGTTTCGTTATGTTTTATAAATCTTCGAAATTTGTTTTATTTGTCATTCTTTAGAGACAAAATCACTAAGTCACTAGAGCACCGTCCTATTATATTCTCTCGTGACTGGTACTTGGAAGATTTAACATAAATCACAATTGAACAACAAAATTGTTTATTTAATGTCAAGGTTCGTAAAAAATAATTAAATAGGTACGTTTGTTATAGACTTTGAATAAAAAATTAAGTAACGAGCAATGCTTTTTATTCACCTCGTTAAATGATACAGGACGCATTTTTATCTTGGGAAATTTCAGCATTATAAATATTGATCTCCCGTGGTTATCTACACGAGATTTTCAGTCGTTCGGCAATCGGCAGACATTTGGAACAAGCGGTTTTTGAAATATAAAAAAAATCAGCTTCACGCTGTTTCTGCACACAGCAGGGTAGGAAGAGATAACCTTATATTAAGACACTCGGTTCCCCACTTTCCACCAATTTTTTCGAGGCATCGATCTGAAAAGTAGTGTAGTGTCCTACAGGAACCGCCAATTTTGAAGACAGTTCTACTGCGAACACTCAACGACAAGTGACAAGTTGCGCTGTTCAAAAATAAAAAAAATTGCGCCCTAATTGTTAGACTTGTTCAAATGATGGGTTTTTCTTAATAGATTTATTAATGGGCAGGGCAAGCAAGTGCACATTATAGTATGTAGGTACCCTACCTATAAACTTCTAAGCAATAACGTTTAATCTCACTGTACAGGTACCATTAAGTGGTTACAACGTAGTAAGTATTGCAATCAAAATAATTTTATCAACGGTTTTCTAACGTTGAACAGCTGTATGTACAGTGTCAGTATAAAAATCTAAGATTTTTCAGTTTCACGCTGTATTCGGCACTGCATGGTGCAGAAAGGGCAGAGGGAGCCTAGAGCCAAGGGAGTGTTAAGACACTGCAACTTTTAGCAGAATTCTGGTGGCATAGCGTATTAAGTTGCGAAACTCAACGCCACGTTATGCCAGAGCGAAGAATTAATTTCCTCGAATAGGAATAGAAACCTCGACCTGTTTTCGCATTTACAGTCACACACTTGTGCCCCTGCGCTACGACTGGAACGAAGATTTAATAATGAGAAATTTTTGTATCATAGCGGAGACCGCGTCATACTTTTCAATTCCACGCTCTGATAAAACAGAGTGTAGCGTTGATTCCAGGTAGAGAGTTATCTATCTGCCTACCCTGCAATATGCGGGATGTAGCCTGGAGCTCAGTCCGCCGACCGCGGTTTATGGGGAGCCGGGAGGCGTATCCGCGTCGCATCTACAAAGCGCTCGGTAACAATTGTTTAATCACAAACTGATTTGCGGAGGGTGTTCCGCCGATTTTGGTGACAACCCTCCGTGCGCCCTCTGGCTCAGAACACACATATATATAGGTACCACCCTCACTTGTTGCCATTTGCACTTGTAACCTGCGCCCGCACATCTTCTTTCAATCAATCTGTGCTACTTGAAATATATGTGAAAATTAGTAAAATTAAAAGTAACTGTAATATGTGCTACATATTGTCTAAATTTTTGAAACATATAATTTGAAGTACGTGTAAGCATTCCAGCATGTCGTCGAGTGGTCGAGTGGTGTCACGATGCGGGCTGCGGCGCGGCGCGCGCTCGCGGGGCTTCACTCTCAGCGAGCTGGTGGACGTCGGACCGGGAGGTGATCACGAAAATGTAAGCTTTCACTTACACAACAACAGTTCAGTCATTTATTTGCTAAAGTTAATTATTGTAAAGAGCTACTTTTTCCTATTCTCTTAATCATCATCAAATCAAAAATACTTTATTGCACAAAAGTACAATACATATTTGGTGTATCGAGTTATTATAGTGCAAAGGCGGCCTTATTACTGTAAGTGATCTCTTACAGGCAACCTTTCTTTCATATAAAACTAATAATAGGAGAGCACAGTTGGCGGATAACGGTGCACAAATATATTTTATGTTATTTGTTATATATCATACATAAATATATATACAGTAAGTACACAGATGCATACATAAATACAATCCTTATATATATGCATATACAACACAGTAATATACATACCTATATTATAAATTCGAAAGTAAAGTCTGTCTTTTACGCAATCAGGGTCAAGCCCGTAATCCAATTGTAATAAAATACTCATATAGAGACTTGAGGGTCTCGGGATGAACATAGGCTACTTTTTTTCTCATAGTTATAATATTATCGATATATACTAATATATTAAATATTTATTAATTTGATATCCAATTTATTCCGCCATCTTAATAACAACCATCGCTATGCGTTGCTAGGCAACGGCTTGCAAAGTTTATTGTTTTAAGAAAACATCACCCAAGAGGTGCTTACTTAACGCATATATACATGGCGTGCGCCGACTCTACCTTTTGAGACACAAAAACAATGTTTTACAAAAATATTATCCTTTAAATAATTTTTAAAAAAGTCTACGATGGTATATATTTATCTCTGAGAGTTGAGCAAAAGTAACCATTTTAATTAATTTACTTTAAATTAATCGAGTTTTTGTTAATGTTTTTTTCTATAATTTGATATTTATCCTTATGAAAATAATTTACCTTTTATAGTCTATTTTAGCATTTCATCTAGATTGAAATTATAGGTTACTTTATAACATTCTAATAAATAATTAAGGAGATGTCACTGATTCGAAATGACGTAGCCTACGAGCGGCCTAGTATGACCGATGCGAACGAGAAGATGACTGACGGTTTTGTAAATTTTCATACATTTTCAAACTATTATTAATTTTGTGTAACTTGCTGTTCATAATTAATTTTAACTACACTTTGCTTTTTCTAATAGAGTTCGAACTCGGACAAAAAATTTGAAAAATTGAGGAAAGAATGTTTAGTTATCCATACCGATATAACATCGGTATAGATAACTAAACATCAACCACAACTCTTAATACATTGTAATTTAATCATTTCGGACTTATTATTATTAGGGCTTGCAAAAAATATCCTATTTAATACAGAAACATGTTTAGTTACATTTAGTATCTATGTACGCGCGCACAGAAAACTTTAGGTACTTTTTCTAATATTAAGAATTTGCTTTAGTTACTTTTACTTCTTCTGTTTGTTCGTTTCAATTACTCAGATATTTTTTCTAATAATAAGTCTCCACTTTTTATTCCTTTCCTAGCTTATTTTGATTATTTAGGCTTATATTTTCTTACTAATTCTATTGAAAACTGATAGTTCAAGTGGGCGAAGACGCGTCCGGGTCCGCTAGTACATACATATATTAGTAAAACCTGTACATATACTACAAAGATACATCTGTGGGACAGTTAAAGTACCAATGATCTTAAATAAGTAAATTGCAACAGATATATGTGGAGATGGACGCGAGTGGTCTGCTGCGGTGCCGGGGCGGGGCGGGCCGCGCGACGCGGCGCATGAGCCTGGCGCCTGCGCCGCCGCACGCCTCCGCGCTGCTGTGCCTCGACTCGCCCGAGCCGTCAGGAGGCCTCGCGACACCGCCGGAGCCGCGCCTGGCGCTCCACGTGACGGCCGACGTACCGCCGCTGCACGAACTGCTCCTCTGGTTCGACGAGCACACACTCGCGTACCTTGACATGCCTTTCCTCACATTACGCAATATTACCGGTAACCACCTGGCAATGCCATAATTAATTATTATTGTCACGGGTGTACTGTCTATCCCAAAATAGTCTGGTGTTTAAGCGTCTAGTCTAGTTTTAAAAAATCTTACACAAAAACACGTTGTCAAGGGCAATTTTAAAGCTGAAATAGCGTTATAGTTTATACAGTTAAAATAGTTTATATAAAGCAATTCATTTCGTACATTAAGTAGTGTCAATATCTGTCTAATATTTTAAACTTTGATAACATAATTGCGCCCAAATGACCATTAGAGGCTGAAGCTCCCTGGAGAATTTACACAAAAATACCAACGTTGACACTGTTTAGCAAATAACAAATAGAAACTAATTTATATTTTTTTCTGCCAGTTAAAAAAACCTACTCCTGTCACCTCTGCGACGCGGAGTTCGAGCACCCCAACCCGCTAAAGATCCACATGTTCATGTCGTGTGCTCCCCACGAGACGGACAAGTTCTGGCAGCGGTGTACAACGCGGCTGAGAGCGGCGGCGACGTCGGCGTCCTCGGTGGTCACCCCTGCAGTGGGGGACCCCGCGCAGCTGGAGGCGCTGGCGGCGGCGTGGGGGCGCGTGCGCGGCGGCGCGGGACACGTGTGCGTGTACTGCGGCAAGCTGTACTCGCGCCGCTACGGCCTCAAGATCCACATCCGCACACACACCGGGTACAAGCCGCTGCGCTGCCGGCACTGCTTGCGCGCCTTCGGGGACCCCAGCAACCTCAACAAGCACGTGCGCCTACACGCGGGGCAGAGCGCCGCAGGGGGCACCCACGCGTGCCCCGTGTGCCGCAAGCCATTGGCGCGCCGCCGCGACCTGCAGCGCCACATGCGCGCGCACCACGCCGCCCACCTCAGCGACGACGACCTGCTGCACCTCAGCACGTAGCATCTACCATTCATATTTGTGTATACTCGTATATTATGTAACAAGTGTAGCTTTAATATATTTATGTAAAAAGATACTTGTATATAACAAACTTTATTGTAAGTAATCTTTAAATATACATAAACAATATTGTATATACAATAGAAGAAAATATATATGTAAGAAAAATATCCTTATCTAATTAAATTGCGCGCCTAATCAGCTGAGAATAATAATCTGCTGAGAAGAGCCGGCAAGAAACTCAACAGTTGCTCTTTATGACATTAGCTGACAGCTATCCTGCATGACATCCAACAGACATTAATTCCATGCACATTTATCCTCTAAATATTCTTGAACAGTGTAATAAGCTTTACTTGTTAGAATTTTTTTTACAGTTACTTTAAATTTTGGTAGTGGCAAATTTAGAATACACTGTGAAATTTTATTATATACACGTATACCGAGACCCATAAAAGATTAATTACTTTTTGGAAACTTGACGTAACAAGCTTATCTTTATTTCTTTTACTATGACACTGTATATTATGTCGGACAAACAGAATATTATAATATAGAAATTGTGATAACGCCTGCATCTTTAAAAACATCTCGCAGAGAATCTCGAGCTCTTAGATTATAAATATATCTCACGGCTCTTTTTTGGAGAATAAATATTGAATTTATATCTGAAGCACTGCCCCATAGCGGCATTCCATAAGATAAAATACTATGAAAATAGCTATAGTACACTAGTCGGACAGTTTCAACGTCCGTCATTTGTCTTACTTTTTTAATTGCGAACGCGGCAGAGCTGAGTTTATCCGCAAGTGCTTCCAGATGAGTGTTCCATTGGAGTTTGGAATCTACAGTTATACCTAATAAAATAGTTGATTCCGACACATTGAGAGTTTCTTCTTTAATTAATAGACTAAAATTATGTTTTTTTAACATTTGGTAAAGCAAATTCAATGCATTTAGTTTTTTTAGCATTTAACATTAACATCAAACCAACGAAGAATATGCGATAATGCACTGTTTACTTCGTCATAGTCAATTTTATTCCTGTCGACCTTAAATATTAAAGAGGTATCTTCCGCAAAAATCACAATATCACCTAAGTTTTACACATAAAAAGGCACTACGTTAATATAAAGAAATAGAAGGGGACTGGAATAGATCCCTGTGGAACGCCTATCTTTAGAAGAGATCCAGATGATTTTACATTATACTAACCTTCTGGTTGCTTTGGTTTCGATATGAGGCAATAATATCAAGAGCAGTATCCTGTATCATAATGATGTAGTTTTAATAACAGAATTTCATGATAATTTCCAGGGTCAGATCTATCTCTACTTTTGTAAAGCGGCACTATTTAGCTATATTTCATTAAATCAGGAAAAGATAAAGAACGATTCTACACAATTGTTAAAAATTAAGTATATGTGTCATCCTATTCATAAGTTTTGTTATTATAGTCTCTTGTCACGCTCGAATCGCCATAAATTAAGACATGAATTATTTTCTTGTTTTGTTGAGTGTAAATTTGTTTTCTGATTCTTGATTTTGTTATATTGATTTGAGTACAAGGTGTCTCAAAAGAAATTTTATATTTATAAATACCACTTTAAAAAAACTAAGTAGTTTATTAATAAAATGTTTATTTATTTCTAAAATACAGACTTTGGGAATTTATTTTTTAAAAATAATGTCACTCAAATGTTTACCCTCGCATTCACGGCACTCATTCAACCTAACGCTAAATTTTCTAATGACGGCTTGCCAAATACGCTCAGTGATGGCTTCCATTTCGTGGAGAATATTTTGTTTTAATTGCGCCAGAGAAGTTGATTTATAGACGTACACTTTAGATTTAAGGAAAACCCACAGGAAAGGGTCCATCGGAGTCAAATCAGGACTGCGTGGAGGCCAATTTATGTCCCCTCTTCTGGAGATTAATTTTCCGGGAAAAATCTCACGAACTCGTGGTAGAGACATATTAGACGTGTGTGACGTCGCTCCATCCTGCCGGAACCTTGTCCTTTGACTATAGCCAGAATTCTGCAGTGTAGGCACTAGGCAGGTTAACTGTAAGCGCACGTCTTCAAAAAAGTATGGGCCGATTATTCCTCGCGATGACATTGCAGCCCATACGGTTACTTTTGGCGAATGAAGAGGTCTCTGATGCTTGCGTTTTGGATTAGTTGTACTCCGATAGCGACAGTCTTGCCTGTTAATGTGCCCATTCAGATGAAAATGAGCTTCATCAGAGAATATGATGTTGGTGAACGTTTGTAATCTCTCAGTTATCTCGTTTACGAATTCTAGTCTTTGAATAGGATCCTGGGGCTTCAACTCCTGCACCAATTGAATTTTATAGGGGTGCAGCTTTAGATCTTTGCGCAAAATGCGTTGAAGCTATGATCAATGCACGTTTAAAGCACTTGAACGCTTCCGAATTGAGAGGTCAGTATCAACACCAACAGACTGATTGACTCGTTCTACGTTTTCTAGGCCAGATCCAAGATAACTTTGGCATTCCAGATTTTATTTTATCTAAAGTTGAGCCTCTTCAAACTTCTTTACCCAAATCCGAATAAGTATGCTTGGCGCATCATTTAAGTGACGAAAATCACGAATGTTGCAAAAATTTCGTTACGCTATAGTCGCAGAATTAGTTTTTGTAAAATTCACGCACGCACACCGCGCGGTCCGCTACCGAGAAACGCTCCATAGCACCTAAATTCCCAAGAGCCAGACTATCGAATGACATACCCCCTGCGCCTCTCTAATGCATTGCATTCACGCAGCAAGCTGATCAAATATAAAATTTCTTTTAAGACACCTTGTATATTCTAAAACATGAATAAACCTGGACCAAATCAAATAAAAAAGCTATATAAAAATTTTAGAAACAGTATTTCTTTGTTTACATTTTGTCTCATTACAAAATGAATAGGGTATATAATGTAGTGTAATGACATACCCTATTGATTTTGTAATTTGTAAAACACGGGAATAAAGGCATGGTTATTAAAACAACTTTTTTTAAAGTTTATAGTTTATTAACTTAATGGGCAGCTTGTTTAGCGGCGATTCGCTTGTCGCGCTCCTCCGCTATGGTAAGGCGGATACCCTTACCGCGCGGTAGCGAGATATACGCCTTCGTGCCCTTACCGATGATGAACACATTGTGCAGCCTCGTGGCGAACGTATGTCCACTTGAATCACGCACGTGCACAATGTCGAAGGACCCCGGGTGCCGCTCGCGGGACACGATGGTACCCACACGACCCAAATTCCTCCCTCCGGTGATCATGCACAGGTTGCCCGATTCAAACTTGATAAAGTCCATGATGCGAGCGGAGGCGATGTCCAGTTGAACGGAATCGTTGACCTTGATGAGGGGGTCGGGGTAGCGGAGCGTGCGGCCGTCGTGTGTCACCAGGTAAGGCACGTTCTTGGGGCCGGTGCCGACGTGGCGCACCTTGCATAGCTTGTACTGAAAACAAGTAAAATACACAATTCTTAATTTAGAATGGATGGTTTCTAAGAAGTGCAGGTTTGAAGCTTTATATATTTTCTAGAATATCTTTCTAATCTCTGTGATGAATAACATTGAAAACCCTTTGATTTATTGTGATACAACTAAATATTTACATATGTTTGTTAAAGCCTTTGAAGTCTGTAATATAATTTATCAATGGTCACCTTGCAGAATATATTACATCATAGTGATTAAATTGATAAGAAACTATATATTACCACTATTGAGGCACTATCAATCTATGATTTCTCTTATAATATTTCATTACTGTTTAGGTTCTGAACTTTTATGCATTACTTCTTTTTAAACAGTAAATATGAAATGTTTTAAAATATACTTTTTTGATAAAAAAAGGGGTGATATTCTTTAAGATGATATCTCCACAAGTTTGGCAAAAAAATTACATGCCCTTGCCAGGAATATAACAAGCAAATGATAAAATAAAGTGCGGTCAAGAATAAGTAAGTAATAAGTTTCATCATGCTTTAATAAAATATTTTCTAAATTGATTGTGTATTGGAATGAAATATGTTAAGTAAAAATTAGTGTGATGATGACAATGTAAATAAACTAATGTTTTGTAAAATTATTTTACTAAATATATATCAAGAGAGTGCACTGTTATGCTTGATGCTCATACAGTGCTCGCCTAACAGTGTCAAGAATAGAAACTTTTAATATACAGACAAATTTGTGTGACAATTTATAATTTGCAAACTGTATAATAACTATAACTAACTATAATGTGGAATTTTGGTACAACCACAAAGCCAATGTTAAGTCTCTTTTGTTTTAATGACACTGCTTACAGTTATAGCCATACAATGCCATATTCCATCCAACCACTAAGTATTATGGGAATTGGACCCACAACCATGTAATATGCAATACACAATAGCTATATAATGTATCAAGTTGATAAGCTAAGGCCGTCGTGGGTCAGCGGCGGGCAGGGTGTGGCTGACAGTTGTGGGCTCAAGGAATCAAAACATTTATTTACATTTCTTCTATTCCATTTCTTCTCTCTGGTGTTGAGGCAAGGTGTGGCATTGAGTTCTGCCACTTTATTATCATAGTATTCAAAATGAACACACAGGTCTATTAGCTATAATTTAGTAGACCATTATTTTAGAAATAAAAGACAATGTTTTCTATGGTTATTGTAGCATTGTTCTGGGCCTGATTCCTACACTATGAAATTATAATATTTAAATTATTTTAAAATCCTGCTCTGGTAGGTAATTAGGGAGCACATGGAAAAGTTTTTATTAAGACTATGTTCTGTCTACTTAGCTTGCTTCTGTCTACTTGCTATATATTACAGCATAAAGCTGCTTTCTCTTAAAGACACTGTCTTACAAGACTATATTAGATTCAGAATTAAAAACTTTCCTTTACCAAAAAAAAAACTAAGCCTACTGACCTATTTTGGTATTTTATAATCATTTTAATGATTCATAACTAACCTTTGCTTCTTCAGGTGTGATGCGGTGGATGGTGAAACGACCCTTGACATCATAGATTAACCTGAATAGCTCATTTGTCTTCTCAATTGAGATCACATCTAAAAACATTATACACTGATGTAAATAACATATTTATATACTAATTCATATTTTTTGGGCTTGCACTGTATCCTGCACATATGAGAGGCTTGGGGGGAATCTAGTGTTAAGGCACTTCCATTTCTCACTTTCCGCCAAATTTTCGAGGCATTGTGTGTTGAGTTGTGAAACTTAATGCTACACTTCATGTTAACAGGTGAAGAAATGTAAATATTAAATCTTGTTCATAAGTGGGAATTGTACCCACAACCATTGGCTGCTTTATTTAGCAATTACAATCTGTTTTGTTACTTAAGATAAATTAATTAAAACTATAATTTTTAACTCTAACTTTGACTTGGATTGTATTATTTGTAATTTACTTAAATCTGTAAATCTGTTGGAAACATTAAATTTTAGAAGTTTATATTCATTTCTACTTAATAAATAAAATAGAAAAGTTTTCAAGTAACATTTAAACAATAGTTGATTCTATACCAATTTAACATGAAAAATAATAAAACAATAACATTAATAAAGGAGACCAACATCTCTATTTGATAACTGACATCATCAGAACTGTTGAAGTAAAAAAAATCTTACCCATGAATCCCGCGGGGTATGTGGGGTCGGTGCGTACTTTGCCGTCTACTTTGATCAGTCTCTGTTTCACGATTTTGAGTACCTCGTTACCGGTCAAGGCGTACTTCAGACGGTTACGGAGGAAAATTACAAGCGGCAAGCACTCGCGTAGTTTGTGCGGGCCAGTGGAAGGCCGAGGTGCGTACACACCCCCTAGTTTGTCCAACATCCATGCTTTGGGCGCGTTTAAACGCTTCAAATGCTTTTTGGGTCCACGAGCCTGAAAGCACACAATAAAAACTAAACTTTCACCATAAAAACATAACCTCACAATATATATAATCTAAATAAGTTTTATTTAATGTGCACCTTGTTTCACACAAACACGTCACTAAGTATTGTTAAAAAATATACTTTGCTAACTTTTTAGTATGTAATGTAAACATTTTTTTAAATTACCATCAAAATATACCAGGCACAAGAAAAATATGATTTTTATATTTAGCCTGGTCTATTGGAAATTAATTTCAATATTTTTTAAATAAGAATTATAAAGTATTAACAATGATTTTAGTGGATTTAAATATATTTCTAACACCTACTCACCATGTTGAACACAAAGTTTAACAAGAAAGACTTTAAACGTCAAATAAACGTCAAGAAGACGATATATATTTTTTTAATTTGAACTATAGCTGAACATATTACAGCCT
Source organism: Heliconius burneyi (assembly GCA_018247715.1). Lineage (NCBI taxonomy): Eukaryota > Metazoa > Arthropoda > Insecta > Lepidoptera > Nymphalidae > Heliconius > Heliconius burneyi. The sequence continues at coordinate 4,408 of DWGR01001630.1, read as the reverse complement.
AAAAACTATATGCCATGGAGTGAATATATTTCGTGGGATGTATAGACACAAAGCCAGGAAAGTTTTTCATACTATAATATCCAATGATTTTTATCAGTACTAATTTAATGTTTAGGTAAATATTCTCTCGAAATATTTTTTATTATCATACAGTCCAAGTACAAATTATCAATTAAACTGGTATTTTTATGAATTGAATTATCAATTAATAATATTGTGAGCTAAAGTAAGTTTTTAATATTATAGTGAATATCTGGAAATTCTGTTTCTTCCCCTTTTTTTTCCACGATAATATAGGGGGAAGGCAATTATTGTCAATATTATAGTCGAGAGCGCGCGCGGCAATATTTTAGTTAAAAAAAACTTCAAAGGGGGTGGACACTTATGCTTTTTATTCAATACAGACGAGGTGTAAATAGAACGAAGAAATGAAAATATGTTTTTTTCATTTCCTCGAGCGCGAATCGAACCTATACCCTGCTTCGCTTATAGTCACACTTTGTGCCCCTGGGCCACGAATAACTTCTGTTAGTTGGAATGTTATTGAAATGATTAATCAGTCTTTTTTCTCATCCAGTATTTGATATTTTTTTTATTGCCTTTTTATAAGTAAGTTAAAAACAAAAACAACGGCATTTGTATTTCTATATATAAAATATATATTGTGTGTGTGTGTGCTAACCATACAATGTGACATTAGTGAAGTGATTGGTTCTCAACCAGCACCACAGAGTATATACTGGCACTCTCGAAGCGATTAAACGCTGAACTGAATTAAATTAAATATAAATAATATTAATATTATTTATGTCTCGGAACGCCATAATCCAAGAACCATACCAACATTATTTATCACGTTTATGGTTATTACTTGCAACGTTTAAGATATCTTACCATACTAATATTAATTAATACTTGACAAGTAAGTTAGTTGACACCCATTTTTATTCTATGCGCAATGTTTATTTGTGGACACTGGATTGAAGTGGATTGTGAGGTTATAATATACACACGCATAACCTAACTCTAAAGTATAATTTTGTGTTTTAAATATTATGATTAATTTTTTTTACGTACATAAATAGTAAAGTTTATTATACAGAACTCGCAATTTATTAAAATGTTACATGGAGTCATCAGACGATAGTTTTATTTGGACAGACGCATCAAGCAATTCCGAAATGTAAGTCTTAATGATTCCCTATATAACAATACTATAAATAAAAGAATTTGCCATTAAACTTCAATACTTAAATTGTAAAATTGGTATGATCATATGCATCAGCTGGCATATTTTATAATTATATAATTAGAATGTACAAAATTATTTGTAGGGCATTGGATGTTACACCTGAATCAGATAACCCAGACAAAAAGAAAATTAAGAAAAGAAAACTTGGAGAAAATGTTGAAGATGGTGTTAATGAAGAGAAAAAATATTATAAAATAAAATCTGAACCAGAAAGTGACATAGATGTACCAAAAAAGAAAAAAAAGAGACAAAATGAATCCTATATATCAAAAGATATCTCAGATGAAACTGATAACTATATAAATATCACAGTGAAGCAGGAACAGGACTCATTTGCTGAGTCATCTGAAACAATATCTAAGAAAAAGAAAAAACATAAAAAAGATCATGATTTAATTTCTAATGGTTTAGAGGAACAGCATTATTTAAATGAAAAAGAGACAGCAGATTATGATGATAGCATAGTAGAAAATAATGATAACGCTGCAAATGATCCAATAGATAACTACTTTAATAATAGAGTAAAACAAGAGCAGTCATCTTTTGTAGAACCTACTGAAATAAAACTTAAAAAAAAGAAAAAATCTAAAAAATCATTAGACACTTTTGAAAATAATGATTTGCACTCATCAGAATCAGTCAACGAGATAAATGATAGGGGATTAGATTTAGAAAACTCTATCGAAAAATATGAGGTTAATATTAAAGAAGAAAGAGAAGAATATAAAAAAAAGAAAAAGTCTAAAAAATCATTAGACACTTTTGAAAATAATGATTTGCACTCATCAGAATCAGTCAACGAGATAAATGATAGGGGATTAGATTTAGAAAACTCTGTCGAAAAATATGAGGTTAATATTAAAGAAGAAAGAGAAGAATATAAAAAAAAGAAAAAGAAAAGCAAGAAAAAACAGGAAGACCATGATGCTTCTGAAGCAAACAACGATCTTCATAATGACATTTTTGATCATGAAATGTCTAGAAATAGTTCTGATAATAATGAAAATTATAAAAGTGGTATTGTACTAAATACCAGTACAGATGCTAATAATGATATGTCTATAGATGAAGATATTATTGATGATGAGGGCCACAGTCAAAGTAAAAGCAAAACAAAAAATAAAATTGTAAAAAAGAGAGAATCAAAGACCTCACAAAGTTCAAATAGTGACAAAGAACAAACTAAACAAAATAAATCAATTTCAGAAAGGTTAGTATTTGAAGATGGGGATTCAATTGATCATACACTTGTTCAAGACACACAATTGAGACATAATTGGTCGAAACAAATTAGAAATTTTGTTACAATGAGGAAACATATAACCCATGTGTCATTAGATGCCCATAATGATAATTTTGTGTCAGAGGATGATGACATATGGATTATAAAATGCCCGCATGAATTTGATATCAAGGATTTCATTAATGTAAATCTTACATTAAATAACAAATGTAAAATAAAATTAAATGGTCAGACTTATTATGGAGCATTAGATGACAGCATACAAAGAGTACCAATATTAGCTATGGAACATAATAAAAAGAAACTTCTTGTGAAAAATGTGCTTGTAAAGGGAATTACAAAATTTCGTAAGAGAATTCCCAAAGCTCACATACCTGACCAGGGCATACTGCCTACTAATCTAAATAATTTCATTCCCCTTCCTGAAACTAAATGTCGACATCCATTGTTTGGAGCTAATTACAAGAAAGCTATAAAGATCCCATCTGCTATAGCAGAGAGACTCAACGGACATAATGCATCAATACATAAATCTTCATTAACAGATATTTGTAAGCCAAAAAAGAAAAAACATAAAAAGGAAAAGTGTAAAATTGAAAACAATTACAGCTATGAAACAGAGGTGGTCTTCGAGGAGAAGCTTGTCACTTCTTCTAAGAAAAAGCGAAAAAGAGAGCAGAACAAGGAAGTGGACAGCACTCAACACAGTTCCAAGAGGATCAAGCTAGACCCAGAGTCAGCAGATGTGTGGGAGTCTGAGCAAGCTATTGAAAATAGTCTTTTTGGTTTGGAATAATACATTTATACATGATAAAACTATATTTAATAATCCAAATATTTTATTATACTTCATTAATATATGAAATTCTTAAAAATACAATATAAGGTTTGATTTTCATTCTTGAAGGGAATTAATTATTTTATTTTTGTTTCCTTGCTAACAATTTGATTTATAAGACACTTGCTGTGCTATACGCAAGTCACGATGTTGAGTTCCTTAATTCCACTCTGTGTAAAATAGACTGTGTTTACATGGGGAACAGAGTGTTTGTTTTATGACAATTCTGATGAAAGAAGTGATGGACAAAAATAGTACTATATAAAATTTTGTAATTCCTACTTCAATTATTATATCTAATAACAAATTAGATATAATAACAAAGTAAAAAAGGGTACAGACCTAGTGTCTGTAATGGCAACTAAATAATAATAAAAAAAAATAATAATTTGTAGAAAAGTATAAAAAGTAACGAAGTATAATGAGGCCAGAATATAAATGTGACTGGTTGTGGGTTCGTTCCCTACTCAAGAAGATGAAATATTTATTTAAATGTATATTTCCTTTTCTTCGCTCTTGTGTCGAGGCAAAGCGAGGGGTTGAATTCCACCACTCAATACACAATGCCTCTAAAATGCGGCGGACTGCCTACCCTGCTATGCGCGGGATACAGCGTGAAGCTGATATTATAGATAAATAGATATTTGTAAACAAAGGATATATCGTGAAGGGACGGCGGGAATTTCAGGAAAAGTGCTTATTAGTATTAGTACATATGTTATTTTATTATATTTACAAATTATAGTTGATATCAATATTCTATCAATAGACATGTACAAGTTGTCACGAAAGAAATTTTATATTTATAAATATCATTAAAAAAAAACTACGTAGTGTATTAGTAAAATGTTTATTTATTTTTAAAATACAGACTTTGGGAATTTATTTTTTAAAAATAATGTCATCCTAATGTTTACCCTCGCGTTCACGACACTCATTCAACCTAACGCTAAAATTTCTTATGACGGCTTGGCAAGTACACTCAGTGATGGCTTCCATTTCGTGGCGAATATTTTGTTTTAGTTGCGCCAGAGAAGTTGCTTTGTTGACGTACACTTTAGATTTAAGGAAACCC
>DWGR01001629.1:0-15573 GCA_018247715.1 Heliconius burneyi | reverse complement strand
AATTAGGAAGCCGCGAGGAACTACTCAGAGAACATTATTCCGTACAATAGTAATTAATTAAACTAGTTGGTAGTTCGTCTACTTGTTGGAAGTGAAGTTTTACAGCGGATGTGCTTAGTACAAAAGTGCTTGTACTCTGTTTAAGCATTAGCTTTCTTGGTATATCACCTATATACAATTTTAAATGGTTATTTTATCATTCACATTAAAACATTTATCGACAGATATTTTAATTTCATCTTAATAAACCAGCTTCATATACAGGAGGGCAGGTAGAGAGAACATAGTGTTAAGCCACTCCGTTCCCCACTTCCCGCCGGGCCGGACATTTGCCTTGTCGATAAGAAATGAAAACATTAATAAAAATATATTAATTTCCTCCTCGAGCGGGGATCGAATCCACAACTGACGCCTTACAGTCGTATCTTTATGCCCCTACGCCACGAGGACCTCTATATGCTTATTATATACAACCGAATAAAATAAAACGTGCTTATATTTGAAAATCTCACTTTTCATGATTTTCGTCTTTGAGCAACAGTGTACGTGTCAGTGATCATAAGCTGATTTAATTACAAAACTGTGAACACAATATATTTGGACGTTTCCCTCTCTTGCTTTATATTTATAGCTAAAGTCTTTTTAAAGAGAACTTTATTCAATTCATCAACCGAACAGCCGGCCAATTTATTAATCGATAAATCGATTTGCCACTCACTTGATCACACTGCTAGTGTTCTATAAACTTTTTTAACAACAAGTGTCTAGGTAATAGTAAGAACTATTAGCTTTATAAAAAAAGAATAGAAATTCTGATCTTTTATAATTATGAGAAGAATTATGAGAAGATTATTAAAGTTAAGAATAAAATCAATATTCTTCTAAAATAAAATTATGAAATAAACGTTCAGCATATAAAATATTGCTCTACCATTAAAAATCTAGGTAGACTAATGTTGTTCAATTTGACTTCTCCAAACGATGTTTCCTCCATTATAGCGACGTTGAGAAATGGTCCTCTTATTGCTTACTGAAACTCTGGAGTGCCCTTAGATTTTGAGAGGGATGATGAAACATCCGAGTTTATAAATTATTTTGAGTTATTATTATTTTTATAAGTTATTTTTAGTAGTTAGAGTGGAGCCCCCGTACAAAACGTCCGGTAGGACGACCTCCTGCTAGATGGACCGACGACCTAAAGAGGTTGGCGGGAAGCCGATGGGTCCGAAGAGCTGGAGATCGAGAGTGGTGGCGAGAATTGGGAAAGATCTTTGTCCAACAGTGGACAATAGATGGCTGTCGATAATGATGATGATGAACTTAAATATGGAACGAATTATATTTATAGAAATGTGAAAATTTAACGTTTTTTCAAACTATACTATTATAAGGCCGTCGTGGCGCAGCGGTATAAGGGTGTGACTGTAACGCGGCGGTTGTGGGTTCGCTCCCCACTCGAGGAAGTGAAATATTTATAAACGTTTATATTTCCATTTCTTCGCTCTGGTATCAAGACAAAGCGCGGCGTTGAGTTCTGCCACTCAACACGTAATGCCTCCAGAATTCGGCAGAAAGTGGGGAACGGAGTGTCTTAACACTAGGTTCCCTCTGCCTACCCTGCTACGTGCGGGATACAGCGTGAAGCTGTTTTTTTTACTATTATAAGATTTGTGAATTTAAACACAATCATTTATTCAAAGCCTTGTATCGATATAAAACTAAAATATAAAAAGAACTAATCGATCAAAATTATGGTAATAATGGTCTGTTACATTGGTTAATCGATCGATCTAAATTATACATAAAGCCACAACCGTCACATCCTCGCTTTAGTGAGCTATTTGGCTAAGCTAAGGATCTTAGCTAAGCTTTGAATTATCTCTAATGTTCTGGCCAGGAATGAAATTCCACATAACACAGAATCCGTTAAGATTATCAACATAGAGTTAAATTATACTGAAAATATTCAACTATTCGTTCTTCCCATATAAAGGTACACGTAATGGCTTGTAACTTTACGACTCTGTAGTACCGAATGTGGGTACATATATTTTTTAGCAACATTTTTACGTGCTGTCTTGTTTTATCGGCTTAACGCTTGAAACGGCGTTATCGGAAAGTAATGTGCACATTTTCTTATCTACGGCATAAAAACTGGCTTTTAGTTACTTATAGGAGAATTCATTATTATTTTTTTTACATTTTATTGATCATACTAAGTATTTGTTTTTGTGTTTTAAATTTTATAACATCAGAATTTCAATATAAATAAATAAATATATCATGTGTAAGGGTAAGAGTAAGAGTGCACGGTATATTAAAAAATAAATCAGCTTCACGCTGTATCTCGCCCATACCAGGGTAGGCGGAGGGAACCTAGTGTTACGATACTCCGTTCTCCACTATATATTGATTGTTATAATCTACTTTATCGCTGTTATATCGTATATTAATATTAAATAGTTTTAGTGATAAAGGAGATTAAGAGCGTCGTGACGCAGCAGCACAACGTCTGACTATGCGCGACTGTTGTGTGTTCTGCTCGGAGAAGAAATTAAAATCATTTCCTCGCTCTAGTATCAAGATAAATTGCAGCATTAAGATTCGCCTCACAACACAAAATGTTTCAAAAGAAGAATAGAAAAAAGCGAACGAAATAACTTTACACTAGGTTCCGTCAATTTATGCGCGAGAAGCTATTTTATTTCTAATAAAAAAGTATTAAGTAAATTTAACATCGATTAGCGGAAACCCAAGCAACCAGCTGAGCTCAACGCGCTACCATATAAGTATAATGTCGATCGCGTTTAATGCTTGCAAACTCAATTTATTTACTTTTACGGTCGTAGGTACTTATACTGGTGTGGGTAATAGGTGTGTACTGCCGTATGCTTTATACAAGCTATGTCAAGGTGAAAGCTGTTTTCCCGTAATTAGCAACAATTAGCGACAGTGATAGGCCTACCCTTTTATGACTCATCAAAGTGGCATGATTTGTTGGTTTAGATAACTTATTTATTTTTGTACGTGACGGTATTTCGTCGTTTTATAGGTCAGCTTCACGCTGTTTTCCGCACACATCAGGGTAGGTGTAGGGAACCTAGTGTAACACTCCCATTCCCTACTTTCTGCTGAATTCTGGAGGCATTGCGTGTTGAGTGGCAGAACTCAACGCCCCGCTTTGCCGTGACACCAGAGCGAAGAAATGGAAACATAAATTTTATACGTACTTAACAATATAAGTTTTTTCCTGTTATGCTCTGGTTTTTCTGGTCGATGCTCTGTTCTGGAGGCCTAGGGTTATTAGAAAAAAAAAATATAATTATACCGATGCATACAATATTCTCATTTTATACCATATGTTTTAAACAAATTATAATTTAATTAAATGAATTTGATATAGTGGGTACTTTATTCATTTTATAAGCTTTTCGCTGTATTCCGCGCGTTACGGGGTAGGCAGAGGGAGTCTGGGAACCTAGTGTTAATATTGCGTTCCCCTTTTCCCGTCTAATTCAAGAGGCATAATGTGATCATGATTTCCACCGATTTGTAATAAATAAATTAAGTGCCAAAAGAAAAAAATGTCGTAAATAGTAGCTTAATCCTGTTGTGTAATTTTTGTTTGGGTGTGTTAATTTACCTAATTGTTGTTACATGTTTAGTAAATTATTTTTTAGGGAAAGCCTTACACGAAATTTATGCCTATTTATAATAATTGAACTGAAAATATATTTGAACAATTATTACAAAAAAAAATTTTTTTGCTTCGATTATTATTAATCTTCAACGCTCACAAGCAGTTCAGTTTTCTGGATACATAAAGTTTCAATGTTGATTTTTAATTAATAAATAATTTAGCTTATTTAGTTTATGTTCCCTTTGCTAACCTTATTATGTACGGGATACAGCGTGAATATAAAAAACCTTCATTTTGTAGACTTGAAAATATTAAAGTTAAAAGGAAATAATATGGATAAAATTTTTCACTTGTAATTCTGAAATCACTAAATATATTAGGTGAGGTAGGTAGGTTATCTAAAGTTGAGCCAGTCTCTTCAAACTTCTCTACCCAATTCCGAATGAGAGATATGCTTGTCGCATCATTTAAGTGACGATAATCACGAATGTTTCAAAAATTTCGTCGCGTTATAGTCGCAGAGTTACCGTTTTTGTAAAATTTACGCACGCACAACGCACGGTCCTAAATTCCCAAATTTTTACTAAGTACTAAATTCCAAAGAGCCAGGCTATCAAACGACATACCTCCCGCGGTCCTATAATGCATTGCGTTCACGCAGCAAGCTGATCAAATATAAAATTTCTTTTGAGACACCTTGTATTTAATCTCATCTTTCACACTAAAATTTAGATTTTTTTTATTTATTACATCTTCACAATGTCATGAATTTAATGGTATTAAAACCAGCCAATTAAATTCAGTACAGCCAAAGAGGTTTGATTACTAATAATACATTCAAAATACGAACATATTTTTGCATCGACCTATTATTTAAAGTATACTGAAAAGTTTTAAGCGTGTACTTGAGTTATATATGTTAATTTTACATAACTGAAGTACATTATAACTTGATATTGAGAACTTTAAAATAGTGAGATATGACTATTCATAAAAATGTGTAAAAATGAATCTAAATGTTCAAATAAAAATCGATTATAATATCATTTGTACTATCGACACTTTATAAGGACATTTCGAATATTAAATATTTACTTGGTGAACCATTTTTCTCACATTAATGAACCTCATTAAAGGAATATGTTTAAGATACAAATTATTATTAATAAAATAATTAGTGTTATCTATTACTATTAAAATGTGGAATAATTTATGTACTAGAAACGTTAATTAGTAAAGTTATAAAATGAACGTATTATTTAAGTAATTTATTTATATATTCCTCAAATGATTAACATTTCATATTCATGAAATTTCTCGTCAAAGAGATGTTAAAAAAAAATTAAGTAATATATTTGAAAAATAATAAAAAGTATTTTTCGGTCTCAAGCTGTATCCCACATAAACCAGGAAAGAAGATCCTAGTGCTAAAACATTTTGTTCTCCATTTTCCGTTCAATTTTGAATAGGGAAAAATCAATGCTGTTGCGTAGTTACTAGAGCGAGTGAGTGATTTAAATAATATGTTCACCCAAGAGGGAATCAAACCCATATTCATTGTTCTTACAGTCAGATGCTTAACGAGTATATTACTGTTGGGAAGATAACGTGAACTTGTTTTGATATATTGATCCATGAAGAGATAACAGACAAATAAAAGCTAAGAGATAACAGACGAATATTATACTATAATATATAGTTAATTTTTATAAAATTTTCCCTTTTAAAATTTAAATGTTAATAAATATAAATCGAACAGTATTACATAAAGTAATTTTATTTTATTTCGCAGTACCTTCTTTGTATGTAGACCACGTCATGATGATGACTCTATTAGGCCTGAGGCACTGCATTTGACAGATGTATCACGAGCAATACGCTTGATATAGTGTTAGTAGGGCGAGCAGGAAATAACCACGTCTTATGACACCGGCTCCGTAAAGACAAAGCATAAAAATATTGTTTTTCCAACAATGACACCTAATCTATGTAAATTCATATTTTATTCTATATGTTTTAGTTTAAATAACATCAATTTCATTAAATTAAAAATAAAATAAAATAAAAATCAAATCAGCTTTACGCTGTATCCCACACACATCAGGGTAGGCAGAGGGAACCTAGTGTTAAGACACTCCGTTCCCCAATTTTGCCGAATTCTGGAGGCATTGTATGTTGAGTGCCAGAATTGAACGTCATGCTTTGTAATGTTAACGCGACGGTTGTGGGTTCGTTCCCCACTCGAAGAAGTGCAATATTTATTTACATTCATATTTCCATTTCTTCGCTCTGTGTCGAGGCGCGTGGCGTTGAGTTCTGTCTACCCTGTTGTGTGCGGGATACAGCGTGAAGCTCATTTTTTGTTAATCGTTCATTAGTTACGTTGGTATTTTTTAATTAACGTTAAATGAACGGGATCAATGGTGAAGCACGTAATAATCTTTGTCATTAATATTCAAATTACGTATTTATTAGTATTCATTACATCAAACAGATTTTTTGATTCTACAAGTATGTTAGCGGTTTTAAAACAATGAGCTGTATTGGTTGCGGTAACTAAATAAGTAAAGTTATTTGAATTTTTGTCTAGCCGTAATATAACGGTGGGTTAAGAATTATATTAAATGTTACGCTTGACTTGGATGCAAATATAATATTTAAATACAATAAAATATTTTCATATTTCTTCGTTGGTAGATACTTACGTTATACATAAGCAATACATATAATGGTAAAAAAAGAAGTTACATCAGCTAAGATTCTTTTATTTTAATATTTTTCTTATGCGTTTTTTGTAGTTTCTGCAAAAAAATACAAAACCCCTATTTACCTACTTTACACCCACTATTATTAGTAATTATTTAACATCGTACTAAATATTGAAATGGTTAATCTAAAATATATATTATATACTAATGATATTTCACAAACCGTACTAGAAACTATATACGAGTATTTCTAAGAAGTTGCGGCATTTACTATCTTAAACAATAAGAAATGAAATCTTATCGAAAACAAAAGATGTCTAATGGGAAAATAATAGCGCGAAAACAAAGCGATTAAGATTGAACGCAGCTCCAAAAAAATATTTATCAATCTTTATTATTTATGTTATTACTATTCTTATTCTTATGTAATCCTTTATAATTCCATGCATTTTTTAATAAATATGTACATACGCAAAGACCGTGCAAATTGGAGTAGGCTGAGCAATAAGGCAGACCCTGGCAATAGCCGGGATTAATGCCAGAATGAAGAAGACATACACGTAAAGAGAACTCGCACATGTTGGGTAAACGCAATTATGGTCTTTGTCAAACGAAACCGTATTTTATTAGCTTCAATTGTATCTATCTATCTATCATTCAATGTGATAGTCTTTAATAGATCTTTTGATGATTTATATATGTATTTACGTAAAAGTAACTTATTATTGTCCTAACTAGCTTTAAAAAGCGTGTTGCGTTTAAAATGATTGTTAAAATATTTAAAATATAGTTCATTTATTAATTAAATAAATACTTTTTGTACTTTTCTGTAATAATTATAATCTTATAAAAGGTTATTAGATTATTATAAAAGATTATAATATAAATCCTTTGTTATCTTTGGATCCTGTAAAAAACCCAAAAGTGATATGACCACCGTTGCACATTTGTAATATTTATAAATTACTTACTATAACGCACTATATTTCTATAACACCGGACCATTGTGTATCCTACTCTACCTCCTCTCCTCCTCCTCTCTCCAGCGATTGGCCAATGTCATGTTTTTAACTAGTTTTCAGATTCTCGTTTCTGAATAATCTATTTAAAGTCTATTGTTTTGCAGTGCACAATACAGTCAAATAAAAATATTCCTCTTAACCAAAAAAAAATTATAACAAAAGTTTCAAGCTTGAAAATATAGCATAAATATTTTACATGGTTGAATAGGTATTGTAAAAAATATTTGAATTTTTTATTTATTTATTATAAAAAATTGTTTCGTATATTTTAGTAAAGATTTCATGTTATCTAGGTAAATGAAAATATGAATATGTTTTAAATTAAGTATTTGTTTCTCATATTACGGTATCGAAATGTCGGAAACGCGCTTAAATATGATATAAATATTTAAATAAGTAAATTAGCTAAAATATTCTCTTTTTATAAACAAATAGTAATAAAGTACCTATAAATATTCAACTAGATTGTGAATTTTACTACAAATGCAAAGTAGAGTTGTTATAACGCAAAATAATCTATTCACTCCTTTTAATAATAAAGTAAAGGTTGATCCTTCAATTACCAATAACGCTGCAAGTTTCAGGCGCTTTCACGACTCACTGAACTCTCCTATTATAATATTCTATCGTCGGCTTTTCAACGGAATAATATTTAATAATTAATTTTAATATAATATTAAATTACAGGCTACTGAATTTGCTGAACCATTATAGATTAAACTATAAACTATAGTTGAATTATCAAATGTAAATTTGGGTAACAAGAACAACGGCTTTGATTTTAAAGGATTAAACAGATTAAAGCAAACGTTGTGGGCGATGAGCCAAGCGAGTCGCGCGCCTTATAATGACACTATACAAAAAGTTGAAATGGTATAGGAAGCTGTTGGAGTCGTACAGTTAGCTACAGTGTAGCTTAAGAGTGATTGCACAATTCCAAGCTCAAATTATAGGTATTCTTTGTTTTGATAATATTAAAAATGTCTGAGATAGAAAAATGTTATTTTATTTTATTTTTATTTTCTAAGGCTATCCTCAGCGTAACGTAATTGTTTTTTTTTTAATTTATTGGGGTAAACAAACAGTGACCATACATATTAAAAAAAGAACATCACAATAAAATATATAAATGTAACGCCAACACCGTTTGATTAATATAATAAATAAAACAATATATAAGGTAAGCCAAATACAACATTATTTAAGCAGTATAATATATTGCTTTTTCGAAACTGCTAGGACGCCTTTAATCTATCTCTGACAAAGCAAACTTCTCATAATCAGATATAATTTTGTAAGTTTTCTACCGCATGGATTGTTCCAATTTAGAAGCCATAGTGATGGCTTTAAATTTAACTTAAGAAATCGTTTTTTCTTAATATTATTATTTCTTAGGTACGGCTAGACAAAACCAGATTTGGGTTTCACAACCAAGCAGAACGTCTTGAAAATCGATGGACTAAAAATGAAAAGTGACATATTTTATTATATTTACAGTTCAAATCTGTAAAATGATTATTATAGCTGTTGATTGTATCTATTAATGCCCACATTGATAGCTAAGTAAATTTACAGTTGTTTATTTCATAAATAAATATATATAAAATAAATTTGAATATTTTTTCATATTTATAAAAAATCTACTTTCCAGCAATATTTATACTTAGTGTTTCAAACTCCATTCCAAAACACTGTTTTATATTTTAGTAAAACGAGACCACAGCGATGGTGTAAGCTCACTCGGTTCAATACGGCTTTCTTTGTAAATATTTACAAGTATCGCACGCCTCGCGCCGCAACGCGGGGCGGTGTAACGTTATTCTTTTATAACATTGCTACCAGTATATGCATAACAAGATATATACCAGTAAACTACTTTTGATAAGATTAGCGAGGTAAGTTCGTGATTTTCAAGAAAAAGAAACATTGTATGTTTGGTTTATGAAAATTTATATACAAGAGTAACGTAATATACATAAATAAAAACTATGTAATAAGTTTTTATACGTAAATTTTCAACTTTACGGTCACATTTTTCCCGAGAAGGCTCAAATACTTGTCCAGTTGTATACAAATGCATTTGAAATATATATAATTTAATATAATAGAGTCTATCTGCAAAACGGGAAAGTTGTAGCCTCGACTGACACGAGGGCAAATTAAGTATTTTCTTTTTATTATTAGATTCAATACCAATTGTCTCAAATTAAGACGGAGCGCGAAGAACGGAGTGTCTTAACACTGAATTTTGTCTGCATATGCTGCTATAAGCAAACACGATAAAACATAAAGAAAAAAAACACCTATTGTTTAAGTTAAATAAAATGACTTCTTATTAAATAAAATATTTAGTTTCGGTATTTGTTATAGTGGTTGGTAGGAATCAGTTTCAGGCGTCAACTAGAGTGTGACGTAAGAGTCACTCCAGTTTTTTCTCTCAACGTCCAGTGTCATGTTTCAAGGTTAGAACGAACAATGAGGAGATTTGCAGCGAAAAATTAATATTTCAAACTCGTTGTTATCGTTGTAAAACAACATGCAGTGTAATTAAAGAACATAATAAAAATAACTTTCAGGCTTGAATATGTAGTTTACGTTTTAAAAATTTAATTTAGTTAACGTATATTACTAATGTAGTATATATAATTAATACTTACACATCCTTTGGTTTTTGCTATCCACTAGATGCTTTAAAGGCAATCGAATTTGAGGGGGATTCACTGTATACTGCCGGACACGGTTCGTTTTCGGTCCAATTTCATATTCTTGTATGAGAAATATTTTTATATGCTTGATTGGATCAACACTTGACCGAAACAATAGCATGAACGCTCTCATTGTTTCGCATATATGAATATATTTAAGAGAAATATATCGGACCCAGAAAGAACCGTGATTGGTCCTATAGAAGAAAATTTTAAAAGCTTTACGCTTTATCCCGCACACGGCAGGGTAGGCAGAGGCAACATAGTGTTTAAGACACTCCGTTTCCCCACTTTCTGCCAAATTTTGGAGGCATTGCGTGTTGAGTGGCAGAACTTAACGCCTCGCGTTGCCTCGACAACAGAGCGAAGAAATTGAAATATAAACGTTAGTAAATATTTTGCTTCCTCGAGTGTGAATCGAAGCCACAACCGTCGCGTTACAGTCACACCTTGTGCCGCTACGCCACGACGGCTTTTTGTAGTAATGGCTGGCTTTATCTTATTTTATTTCATAAGATTAAATCAAAGCTAAACACAATTTGCTTTCTTAAAGAAAAAAAAGTATATCAGATCCCAAAATTATTAATTAAAGGAAGAGTGCGGTGGAAATTTATAAAACATTTTTTACTAGCACGAAGATGTTTCACACAGTGAGACTCGGCAAGGCAATATACTGCAGGCAATTCCCTAGTGGTCGCTGTCAGATCGTATATCTTGAGATATTGGTTTCAATCTCGGCTAAATGAGTTCATATACCTTGGAAAATCAAAGAGTACGTGACTTATTTTTAAATGGGAACTTAACTTCATTTAGTTGCAGATGCTTTAGGTTTTCCATTGAGTTATATAATAAGGAAAAAGATAAATATGTTTTTTCGTCCACTTCAGTAGTATATTAGTAGAAGTATGACGAAGATCACAGGCTCATTTCTTGAGTAAAATATCCTATTGTATATAGTTAACCTCAGAAGAGAAATAATATTTATTTCTTATTAAATTACAGTACAAAAGTTTATCGCTTCAGTATTTTATAGTTTTAAAAATCAGCATCATGCTGTATCCCGCAAATACAGGGAAGGCAGAGGGAATGTAGTGTTAATACACTCCGTTCCCCACTTTCTGCCGAATTCGGGAGGTATTGTGTATAATATACTCGTATATTTGCAATATAGTTCTTAAGTTTCTTACATTTTAATTAAAATATAAATATAAATAAATAATGTATGCAGTCCTCTTAATTATGTACAAGGAGGTCAAGGCAACTGAATACATATAAACAGTATAAATTCGACTCGCTCGAATAAGATTTTTATATGGCTAAGATGATAAATCCTCAAGGTTACATTTCCATACTATTATCGATACAGTCACGGTCGTCACTGAGCACTCTACTTATTAATAGTTCTTATTTGGATAGTTTTAAACGAATGTATTTAAAAACTGGCTTAGTATTTGCATGAGTCAATCTGTATCAAAGCGGAAGTGGGATTTCGTTCAATAGACTTTTTTAGATAAAAATAGATTAAGATTAAAAAAAAGATAGATTGGATTGGAACACTCGAGTAAGTGAAATATTTATTTACGCTTATATTTCCATTTCTTCGCTCTGGTGTAGAGCGAGGCAAAGCGCGGCGTTGAATTCTGCCACTCAACACGCAATGACTCCAAAATTCGGCAGAAAAAGGGGAACGGAGTGTCTTTACACTAGGTTCCCTCTGCTATGTGCGGGATACAGTGTGAAGCTGAAATAACAAAGTCATATAAAATATGACGTGGCTCATGGAAAAAATATGGACTCCATAAATTTAGAAACCTTCTTCATAATAAAATATAGAAGAAAATAACCTATTAATGAAACATTCTGTTCTCGTTAAAGTAACAAAGTAAAGTTTTCAACGTTGCACTTCGCTTCAATGAGACAGTGATTAACTGCATCATCCATTTGGTCCAATACGTAGTGTAAACACATGCCTTCCCACATCAATGTGATCGATATCGAATCCAATTTTAGAAGCTTATACTGTAATTTATTAGTAGAATCGCTTGTGAATTTAATTTAAATTAATGTATTTCTTAGCATTATCGTGTATCCTGCACACAGCGGGATAAGAATACTATTAACAGATTAAGACACTCCGTTCTCTTCATTTTCCGCCGAATTCTGGAGGCATTGCGTGTGAGTGGCGGAAGTTGACGCCGCGCACGCCTCGACACCAGAGCGTAGAAATGAAAATATTTTACATTTTTTACGTTTACAGTCAAATGCTTGTGCGCCTGCGCCAAGCCTGGCCTTCAGTGTACTCACAATTTCATTTTCATGGTTTAAAAAGCATAAGATACCAGTAATTTTGAAAAAAAAAACTATAATTTTCCTAAAAAAATGCGGTAAAATCAATTTTTTCAATTCAATGTTTTTTTATACGTAAAAAGAAACGTTTAAATAATAAATAGATGATAATTGACTACTTAGTATGACGCTTGAAGGCCGAAGTATTTTGTATTCGAAAATTGTATTTTAGTATTCTCATATAATATTATAATCAAAATGAATGAAAAAGAAAAATAAAGAATAATAGTGTAGTTTACCTTCTTTATATTTTGTGAATATAAATATATTTTTTTGTGTTTCTCAAGCACTGTTCTACCACCACCACCATATCCACAAAAATATAATTTATAAAATACGATAAATGTCATTTATGCCTTTTATACGACTGAATAGCATATTTTTGCTTGGCACTGAGAATAAGAGGAATATGGAACCGAAATACATATACATAGATTTTTACTAAAATTTGAACCAACAAGCATGGCGTGCAATCCGATGTTCTTAAAGGACATAGCTACACAATATATTTTCTCTTTCAACTTCACGCCGAATCATACAGTAGGGTAGCCAGAGAAAACCTAATGATGAGATACCTCGTCCTCTACTTTTTACAAAATTTTCGAGACATTGACATCATTGTTTAGAGACGTGGATCTCAACGTCGTGGGAATCGAACCCACAACGTGCGATACAATACATACTTGTAGTTTATTTATATCTTATATTAGTTAATTGTGTAGGTGCTTTTTAAAAGCAAACACATATTGTTAGTATGTTTTTTACGATGACGTATCAGTAGCGTGACTTTTGTATACAAGGCCAACAACAGTACACAATACTCTACCATGCGTTACATATTATATAAGCAAAATTAGCACTTACCGTTAAAACATTAAAGTTTATTTCAGTTCAATACATTTAATAATAGTATTATTTACATTTGATAAGCCATGTTGCATGTAGGTATATGTTTAAGATAGACTTAATTTATGTAATTTTTTTTGGTTTTAACTAAAGGAATATTAATTTTGCAGTGAGACTTTTAATTTTTTCCTAGGCTAATATCTACTTAGAAACCGTAACGTCAAGTTATATGTACATTTTTTATCTATAATTGTTAGTTGTACTGTAATAATTATTTATAATTAATGAGCTTGGAATATAAGAAAATAGCAAGGTTAAGCTAAGTGTTCTTTAAAGTACATAAAAAATACATATAAACAGTAGTTACATATAAGCTGTATAATAAAAGGAATATAGCATAAATTCAATTTGAATCATAAAATTGTTTTACAAAACTAAAAAGAAAAAGACACCAATGGTTCTTATCATTTATAAATCAAAACAAATACTTACATATACGTATTATACAGAAAACTCACTTTTCATCTAAACCACTAGATCACATTAATATTTCATATACTTTTATAAACGTTCAGGATATTAGGCGGGAAACGCAACTTTAATATCCGCTAAGGTACGCCATTACGCGTCAAATGTTACTACCGTACTGACTACATTTGCAAGTAAATAGTATTACGTAGTTGAATTCACAGGTTTTTGATTGAATACTAAACGACATAGAGATCTGAGTGCGGATTTAATTATACTTAATGATGGCTTAAGAGTCGATTCTACTGTTAATTTAATGTTTTATTGCTTTTGAGGCCAGACGTGGCGCAGCGGCAAGTGTGCGACTGTTAACGCGACTGGTTGTGGGTTCCCCACTTCAGAAAATCAAATATTTTTTTTTTTTATTTCTTCGCTCTGATGTTGAAACAAAGCACGGCGCTAAGTTTCGCCACGGAATATGCAATGCCTCCAGAATTCGGCGGAAAGTAAGGAACGGGTGTCTTAACAAAGGTTCCCTCTGCCTATCTTATGTGCGGGATACAGCGTGAACCTGACTTGATTGCTTTTAAAACGATTAACGATTATTAATTATAATGATTAATAATTATTTAATATTTTATTAATTTTAGAAATTAAATTAATAAAACTATGGAAAATATATAAAACATAGTTCAAATGAGTCATATTTATTACACATTATGTTTGTTTAGGTACAAAAAGTGACAAGATTTATAAATTCTAAGAATCATAGAGTATTGCAAAAGTAAAGTCCGAGGTGATATTTATTTTTGTATGCTTAAAGCATTATTATTATTATATATTCTGTTATTAATCTTTTGTGTGTATATATGTTCTTTGCGATAAAAAACAGAAAATCTAGTGACATACCCTGACCTTCACTACTCTGTGACCTCTCGAACATATAGACATTGCTTGTTAATTTTGATTGTAAATTGGGTGGAGGATATGGCAATATTGTTTAAATAAACGTATTTTTATATACATTACATATTCAACTTCACGCATTTAGGGGACCCCGTTCCCCAGCTTCTGAAGTTCAGCTTCACTTTTAAGATATCGCGTGTTGAGAGTCAAATAAATATAAGTAATTCCTTTCCCTAAGTAGGAAATAGTAAGTTTTTTCATTTTAAGAGTATTGAGCATTTGTTGGTAAAAAAAATTAAATCAACTTCACCCTGTATCGAGATACAGGGTGAAGTTGATGCGGGCACACAGCAGGGTAGGCAGAGGGAACCTAATGTTAAGACACGCCGTTCCCCACTTTCTGCCGTATTCTGGACTGATTGCGTGTTGAGTGGTAGAACTCAACGCCGCATTTGTTGGTAATTCCTTAATATCTATATTTATTGATATTATTACGTCTTAAGTTCTTAAATTTATTTATAAATAAGTCTTGAGTAATACGGGTGTGGGCGCAATCGAGTGATACCTACAACTAGAGTTGCCAGAAACAGATTTCAAGAGCAAGTCTATTTGAAGATGTTATCTACTCCTATATGAAGATACACGATTAAGGCCAAGAACTTTGAACTGTAATAATTCATAAGAAATATTTACGTGTTTTGTGTTCATAATTTCCGTTTCAACCATTTTTTTTCAGCTTCACGCTATACCCCATGTGCAGAGGGAGCCGACTGTTACTCACATTTAGTCGAATTCTGGAGGTGTAGCGAGTTGAGTGGCGGAATTCAACTCCGCACTTTTGCGTCGACACCAGAACGAAGAAATGAAAATATAAAATACCTCATTCCTTCGAATGGCAATCGAACCCACAATATGTCGCGTTTGCAGCCACA
>DWGR01001628.1:0-15574 GCA_018247715.1 Heliconius burneyi | reverse complement strand
TTGCACTCGGCAACCCTACAGCCTTTGTATTAACCCCATCTAAATTTATTCCTGATGGTATATTTATAACACCAACATCGTAGTCACTGGTGAGAGCATTGTAAAAAGGATGCGATTGGAACCTGGTAGTATTGTATTGAGTACCACCGCTATCAGCTAGTGTACTTCCTGCTCTTACGAATACTCTTTGTATGCTGTAATATATAACAATAGGTTTATTTTGACTAAGTAATAAAAAAAAATGATATACAGAAATATTATTAAAAGTTAACACAGGCTGAAAAATATGTCGGTTTCAAAGTGTATTTTATAGTAAGTAATTTTATGTTTTTTTTTTCTACAAAAAACCTGTAAAATTACAATATTGTAGCTGTGCTCGTCCATACAATAACACTAATATAGTATGCTAAGGTATGAAGCCTACGCGCGCCTTTCAACTCTTTTCGAAAATAGAGCAGAACATGGGGAACGGAGTGTCTTATTACTAGGGTTCCTCTGCTTACCCTGCTATTTGCGGGATGAAACGTGAAAATAGAAATATTATATAGTCACGTACCCTGTCAAACAATGAGCAGCCGTTAAAACATATCGGTCACTTATAATGGATCCTCCACATTGATAATAGTCGTTTCCCATCTGCAGCAGCAAATATACTTGGTACGGCGCATCCTGGATGGTAGTGTTATATCCTCCCACAATTCTATCTATATTTCGTCCATGATGATGTAAATGTCTTCTTGCGGAAATATCTAAAAAATATCTTAATTTTGAAAAAATATGCAATACTAGAGCTTTGATTGTTGTTCAGTGTCTGATTATACATGCGATGGTTGTGGGTTCGAGAATCGACCACGTATACTCGTATAACTTACTTCCGGTTGACATACAATTGTGAAATTTGACAGCTAGTATCTACATGTAGTACTTGTTCAGGAAAACTATACTTTGTGGTCAAATACTAAAAATATTAGCCTTAAAAGAGGGCAAAATTTTGCAGTAAAGTCTTAGTAACAAGGAAAGTAGCTCTGGCTAAGCTAAGCTTGAATTTCAGTGAAAGCGCGAGACCTCCAATTTTTGTACGAAACTCTCGGTGGGCGGGACTGACTTGCGCTTGTCCTGTTTTTTGTTAGTTCACGCGACAGCGACAACGAGGCAAAGCGCGCTTTGCCTCGTTGTCATAGCGAGGAAAGAAAGATATTAAATATATCATTTCCTCGACTGGGAATCTAACCCCTAACCTACCGCGTTTCGATATTGGCTTATAAATTATATTATAATTCTACCCACCATTAAAATATATACAAAAAAGCAATAACACTACTGAAATTGACTTCTTCATTGTATAACACTAGAAGTCAAATATAAAAAAAAGATCGCAAAAAATGTTTAAATACTATCTATAATACTACCTATTATGTAGAACCACTTTATGTGGGTGATAAGAGATTCATTATATATAAGTCATATTTAGTGATCTCGATAATTATCTTCGCTTATAGGTAATAGGTAAAGAAATTTACTCTTTTACCTCAAGTCACTGGTTTAGTAATTATATGTACAAAGGCCATTTTACGTTAAATATGCCAACGCTTATTATATCCTATTGAAAATTCTTCCGTGTATGTAATATGTATGTTTTATTTTTAATCTTTTATTTTCTAGTACTAGCTGAGGATATGTGTAAATCTGGAACACGATTGATAATTTACAAAAATAGATACATACATATGTATGTTTGAGGCCGGCATGGCACAGCGGCACAAGGGTGTGACTTCGTGCGCTGCAAAATCGACTGGTTGTGGGTTCGATCCCCACTCGAAGAAGTGAAATATTCATTTACGTTTATATTTCCATTTTCTTCCCTCTGGTGTCGAGGCAAAGCTCGGCTTTGAGTTCTGCCACTCAATACGCAATGCCTCCAGAACTCGCCAGAAAGTGGGGAACGGAGTGTCATAACACTAGGTTCCCTCTATCTACCCTGCTATGTGAGGGATACAGCGTGAAGCTAAAAAAACAAAAGATACATATGACTATGTACAAAATTAAAAAAAATATTAAATTGTAGTAAACATTTTCATTATTTCAAAGAAAAGAAAATTACAATTGCAAAACACTTTTAAAATCGATTGCGGATCGATAATGACCGGTCAAGTGCGAGGCGGATAGAACTTGCTCACCAAGGATTCCACACTAATTTCAAGGTTATCCACCAAGGGAAGTGCAACTTATAAATGTTGACAAAATTAAGTCTGCGGGCGTATTCACTTATTTTGTATAAAATTAACTAAAATTATAAGTTTTCAATAGTAAACGCCATAACTGTTCGTATCAGCAAAATAATATCTATAAATAACATTTTCGGATATTTTCTTTCATTTGTACTGCAAGTTCTCACTTCTTGCCAGATTTAATAATGGTAGGTCTACGGGAAACACAATTATGAAGAAATAAATTTTATAATTATATATATAATATTTTTTTATAATTATTATTTATTATATTTAAGATTATTTTTTGCAGTTTTAGTTAAAAATACATATATATATATTTTTAACTAAATATTACCCTATAGGTTTTTTTTACGCGGCGTATAAATTTGACGAAGTGTATGCGAGAATGCTCTCATTTTGTATGAAATCAACTCCACATACAAATTTATAAGATTTTCTTTAATGAAATACGTATAATTTTTACTTTTCGGATATTTCCCTTTATTTGTATTGTAAAATCGGTACGAATCGGTAAGTTTAGATCTTAAGTTGGAAGGTTTTGATTACGCGAGGAATTTCATGTAAATTACAAAATCAGCATATAGCATAGTGAGCGATGCATAAAAGTTCATTTCTTTTGAATGCATCGACTTAGAAACTTGATTCTTCTGTGCTCCAAGGGATTGTAGACCTGTGTACTTAGCATTAATTTCAGCTCGATACCTCCACGCGATCTTGAGATAAAAATCTTGACAGGTGTTCACACTGACAATAAATTATCCCTTAAGGGTTCCGTTTTTTTTCCTTTTAAAAAGTATAGGTGTAGAATATATAAAGCCTCCTTTTTAACAAAATGAGTCATTTAAAAACATAAAGTTCATTTTGGCTATATTGAGATTATAAATACTGAAGTATTTATTGTATACATAACTAATAAAAACTGAAAAGAAGTAACGTTTCTACCGCGATATAACTCTTTGATGATAAAAAAAACATTACAAAGTATTATGCTAACAATGTACTCGTATCATCGGCCTCGAGCCGTATTTACTAATAATAGGATAAACAATATTCAGAATACTTTTTTCTTCATTTGTGTCTAACATGTAATCAGCGTACAACGTATTTTCAATTACATACTCCCCTATCTACTTAAAATGTCGAACATTTTTTTATCGTGTAATTACTTAATAGCATGCGAGTTATGCAATATGGAGTGAAACTTATTTTGTTTGAAAATATATTTATTTATAGTTTAAATATAAGGAAAAACTCGGATGGATGGATTGGTTTGGACCTTTGTCTCCATTGACCCCCTACATGACATGAAGAGGCTAATTTTTGTACTTTGGTTAATGAAGAAAATTGAATGAATGAATGAAGAAAATTTGTATTATACGAGTTATATATATATATATATATATATATATATATATATATATATATATATATATATAGAAATATATATAAATGTATAGTATATAAATTCAAGGTAAATATCTTTTATATAATTTGATTTCATTTGGAATACAGATTATACTCCGCGAACTATGCATTCGATGCACTTTCAAGTTAGTAAGTATGCGTAGCGTCTTAATTACATATTAGACTATTAAAAAAACAGTTTCACGCTGTATCCCGCACACAGCAGGGTAGGCAGCGGGAACCTAGTGTTAAGCTTTGTTAAAATGACGGAGGTCTCACGGCCTTGGGATCTCGGTCTTTATGTATATCAATCGTGTCGTGTATAATAGAATAATGTATGTAATACTACTTCTATAATTGATATAGTTTATGTAAACGAAATGAAAGAAATTATTCGACATTTTTTTTGCCAAAAATATAATAAAAGTAAATTTCGATAAATTAATTTTTAAAAATATTCAAATCAAAACGTGAGTACTGTTTAATTCAAAATTATATTCCAGTATCACAATTTATAGGTCTATTGGTAACGATATCTCTTACCTGGGGCACAAAATCAGGGTAATAATAATAAATTTAAAACAAAAATTAATACAATTATTGTGATTCTTTTGTTGAAATGTTTTATCCACCAACCTAAATTTACTTCCATTGATAAAAGTGCCACTCCGGGTAACAAATGGCTACAAATAAAAACGGCAAGGCAGTACCTTTAAACTTTTATTCAAAATTTAGGTCTAAATCGATATGAATAAAAAAACATTAAGTTATGGCTCTTACATACGTATAATTTTACTATACCAGACAATTTTTGGTATTTGTTTAAGAGTCAAGTCGTTGAACTGTAAGATGAGTGACTAATGAACTGGCCCATCTCCCACCCACGTGAAACCTTCCAAGAGAGTCAAAGATGTTGTAATTTACTTAGTTTGACATGTATTTTTAAACCTAAACATTAAAAAAATTTGTCTTAATAAAGTCGCAATATTTATTGAAAACATAACCCCCCTAAAGCTTAGGAGTCGCATCTCAAAGGAGAGATAATTTTATATTTATTTAAGGTACTTTCTAGACTTGGTTAAGGAAAGTATGATAAAGAAAATCACAATTTAGGATGGACTAAATGAAAATTAGGTAGCGAAATGATAAAAGCCTAAAAACTAACTCTAGGCTAGCTCCATTTACCCGACAAACGTCATGAAATACTAGTACACGAATATAAAAAAGCGAATTTCCAAGCACAGCCTAATAACCATAAAAGATATACTTGATCAGTGCTACCAAAATACAAGGAAATTTAATCTCAAGTTATTTCCTCTCGTAGTGTAAAGCGTTTTACTACTCCTTTTATATCTTTTTACAGCACAAGTAATAAAGAGTATATTTGTTCAAGCATTGAACGATGGATATCGCGTACACAATCAAACTTTGATGCAATATCACATTCCTCAAATAGTTTTATATTGCTGTACATTAACATCGAATATTTTAATGAAATTATATATTTTTTTTCTTTATTTTAATGAATAATTATATTAAAATATATATTTTAAATAAAAAAAATATAATTCCGCATATATAATCAATGTATATATAATAAATATAATCAATGTATTCAATGGTGACGCAATTGTCTGGCTTAACCTCCGCTCGTAATTTTTTTTACAATAAAAAGGGTATATACAAATAAATCTAATTAAATGCTACATTTTATACGTGACGTGACACAATGACTTAAAAATAGCTATTAAGTGAGTAACAATGTCTTTTACCTTGCTTGTATGTTTCCTAGATATAATTTTTTCTTTTTTCAGTAAAGCAGAATATAAGTGCCTAGACACTAGTGTTAATACATTTCGTTCTCCATTTATTATTCGTGGTACTCTATGTCACTTATTGCTTGATGAGAAATAATAATAACATAATGTTTTGAGCAGAGATCAAACACAGAACCATCGCGTTTATATTTCTATCCGCCGCTGATCCAAGGTTTTTTTTTTTGTTTTTTTAGCTTTACTCTTGTTTTCTTTAGTTATAGAGAACCCTTTATCAACACACTCCGTCCTCCATATTCCGCTTGAATTCGACACGTTGCGTGTTGAGTGGCAAAACTCAGCACAACGCAACTCTTAAAAGTAATTGTTTATTTTTAATACGCTTTTATTAAATCGATCTGTAACAAATTATGTAATAGAATCTAAGAATCTAAATTAAACGCACTTCTTATTTTTGTAACTTGTTAATTATATATAAATTAGATTACTATTACAATATTATAGGTACCATCGAGCTGGATATTGATGGAATTGGAAAACTTAGGACTGCCTGCTGGTTAACGTGTCCTTAGTTTCTTTTTTTATTATTAATTTATATTCATAACATTTTGACAAATAAAAGTTAGATAGTTTTATGGACTTTATACTTCCATGAGATATATTTAGCTCAAAATCTTTTTTAGTTAAATATTTCATCGTGTAAAAAAAACCAAACATAATCCATCCACTTTCCATTCGACTGTCCGAATAAAGCAAAGCTAAAATTGTAACTAAAAGAGTATTTTTAAGGCTTAGTAAAATATTAAAGGTTTATTTCTCTATCTATCTATATTTATATCACTTTGATAATTTAAAATGGCTTAGACCTATGAATAAATTACATATTTTAGTCTTGTAAATATATAATTAAACAGAAATAAAAAAAATCTAATAAATTAGCTTCACGCTGTATCCTGCTTACAGCAGGCTAGGCAGAGGGAACCTAGTATTAAGATACTCCGTTCCCCAATTTCTGCTGAATTCTGGAGGCATTGCGTGTTGAGTGGCAGAAGTCAACGCCGCGCTTTTACCTCGATACCAGAGTGAAGAAATGGAAATATAAACTTTAATAAATATTTCACTTCCTCGAGTGGCGATGGAACCCATAACCGTCGCGTTACAGTCATATCCTTGTGCCGCTGCGCTGCGACGGCCTCATAAAAATTAATTATTTTTTTTTTATTATGTAGAAAAAATATTTTAATGTTTTACCTTTCCTTTTTTAGTTTTTACTAATAGTGATTTACGTCTTCCATTTTAATAAGAAAATACACCGTAACCCATTTTCCTGTAGTAGTAGGATAGATGATAGTAACATAGAATTAAGACTTAGTTATTAGAGAAATCAAGATAATATAAATACAATAATGCGCTAAGCGAAGATCAAACCTATATCTATAGCTCTTATAGTCAATCTTGCTGTTCCACAATGGTTAGTATTTTAATTTTCAAAAGTATTTTACGTATTTCAACTATATAATCAGTAGATATAATCGCATTAGACGAACTTTTGCTTGTTTATCTCCGTATCCATCGCTTTTGGCCCATTTGCGACTAATTACGGCTGAGATAGAACAGTGTCACGTACTCAGGTTAACACGAAGGTCACATTGTGAAATTCACATATGAAACACGTTACCGTGAAACTATTACATTTGCATAATTTCAAAAAGTTAAGAAACTTTAACTCAACAGTTTAACTCCCATTTCATTGTATTTTGTCAATACAATTTACAATTGGAGCTGCTATTGGTTTCGTGCGTTAATGGTTGCTTATGTAATCATTTTTTAGATTAAAACTAAACTTTCTTGTCTATTTAAACGAGGCTTCGCCCGCTTAGATTTATTGTTATATTATACAAAATCGAGACATACACCGTCGTGGCGTAGAGGCACAAGGGTATCACTGTAACGCGACAGTTGTGAGTTACCCACGATACCCACTTGGGGGAATGAATTTATAAATATTTTCATTTCTTCGTTCTGGCAACAAGGCAAAAGTCCGGTGTTGAGTTCTGCTACTCAATAAATAATGTTTTAAAAAATATATATGGAATGTGGGTAACGGGGCGGCTTATATCTTATCACTAGGATGCCTCCGTCAGCTGTGTGCGGGATATAGCGTGAAGCTCATTATAATCATATATAAACTATAACCTATGTGTTATTTTGACATATAAGGCATGATACTGTGAAGTTTTATCTAAATCTGTTCAGTAGTCTTTGCGTGAAATTAGAATAAACAAACATACATTCTCATAAAGCTTCACATTTATAATATTAATAGAATTCAAAAATTAAGTGTTCAATATTGTTAATTATAAAATAATACTTTGTAAATAATAATTTGTATGAAATTATTATGATATTGATAGGAATACAGCCAGCGGCGCATTCAATAAAATATATAATTACCAAAACATATTTTATTTTATTTCGACTGTGATTCAGTATTATTTAAATATTAATTAATCTACCCACATATATTTGTAAAATTTTAAATTAGGGATATTGTAAAACTAATTGATATTTTCATTCAATATGATATTTAAAAATAAATAAATAAAATTATTTCTATTAAAATCAGTTCATTTCCGTTCAGCTATAAAATAATACCGTTTCGAGGGCGTCATCTAAGAACAAATCAATTTATTTTAAACATGAGGTTAATGCTGTTAGCCCTATTGGCTTTTACAGCGATACCGATTGGGTAGGGAAGAGGATATTCTGTCCCTGAAGAAATGCAATCACTAATTGGATGCCTGTGAGGAAGTCCACGACTGTATGGGCGCCCCCTGCGGGACTCGAACCTCGGCTTACGGCCCTCTAGAAGATTTCACCTATGCTAAGCAAACCTGCCTCGACATGAAGCTGCGACTGTGGACAAATTAGACTAATCCAAGGGAGCTAACGGTCCCTAACCGCTGTGCCCGACCACGCCGAGACGCGACCGAGCCATTGAATAAGCTGGACTTCGTCGTCAATTCCGTTGACGATGGTGTTTGTGACGACGACGGCGACATAACACAGTAGAATAATAATACAAGTTAATAAGGGATAATCAGTTCAAAAGGATAACTAAACGTAGATATCTATTATATTCTAATTCAATTAGAATAGTAAATAAGCAATAAGAACTAAAAAAAAAACTTTTATTTATATGGTCTTGACAGACAGACAAACAACAAAATGATCCTATAAAGGTTCCGTTTTTATCTTTTGAACGGGACCCTAAAAAAGAAAATGTCAGGTCCATTTTATTGAAACTAAATAGATAATACAATAATCAAAATTAGCGAACGAAAATCCTAAAGTCAAATAAATGAAGTGTAAAAGACACGCCTAAGCTAACCGGCTGTTTATATGTAGTTAGTAGTGACTGTCACGTCGGCGGAAACGTGACTGCGAACCGTATTGTTTTAATTGGCGTTAAGAGGATATCCTCTAATGATGCTTGGATCGGGACGCGCAGGCTTAAAAAAACTGTTAATACTTCATTGATTATAGAGAAAAAAAATAAGTTTATTATTACACACAAAGGAAATAAGCGCGGCGTTGAATTTCGCAAAAGTAAAGGAGTCTTTGTCTTAACACTAAGTTCCTTCTGCTCGCCTTGCTACATGAGACATACAGCATAAAGTTAAAAACATAAGTTAAGCCTCTTTATTGTCACGCATCTCCAGTATATGTCCCAGTGAGGCCAGTCGTGGAACAGGGGCACAAAGTGTGACTATAAAACCGACTGGTTATGGGTTCGATTCACACTCAAATCAATGAAATATTTTTTTAGCTTCACGCTGTATCCCGCACATAGGAGGGTAGAGAGAGGGAACCTAGTGTTAAATCACTCCGTTCCCCACTCTAATAAAATATTAAAGAGTCGGACGAACCCACAACCATCGCATTACCTTCACACCCTTGTGCCGCTGCGCCACGACGGCTGTTAATACTGTTAATACTATTTCATATGATATTGAAATTAAATATATATTTATATAATGGTTTTCTAGTTTGTCTTTGTTTCCTAGTATTTATTGCTAAATTTTCATAATCTGTCACATATACGCTAATACCACATTATAAGTTGGCGTCTTTGTATATTTTATATCGTGAGCAATAAGCGGAAGCAATAAAAATATCATGAATATTACAAGCGTTTCTATTATTTCTACATATCGTATATAATTATATTTTATGTACTCATCATTAATTAAGTATATTTATTATTTTATTATTTTTCAACCCATTTATTAATATCCCTATAGAAAAAATCAGCTTCACGCTATGTACCGTACGCCGTGTGGGGAAAACCTTCCCTGTGTATTTTCCGAGGTATTGCGTATTG
The DNA here is from genome assembly GCA_018247715.1 of Heliconius burneyi. Classification (NCBI taxonomy): domain Eukaryota; kingdom Metazoa; phylum Arthropoda; class Insecta; order Lepidoptera; family Nymphalidae; genus Heliconius; species Heliconius burneyi. The sequence continues at coordinate 5,780 of DWGR01001628.1, read as the reverse complement.
AGTGGCGGAACTCAACGTTGGGCTTTTGCTTTGGTGCCAGAAGGTAGGAATTGAAATATTAATAAATTATAATTTATTCCTTCGAGCATGAATCGAACCCATAATCATATAGTCACACCTTTGTGCCGCTGTGCCACGCTGACCTCTTTTATATCCATATGAAACTATATATATATATATATATATATATATATATAATAATTATAAGAATCAATTATACATACATATTAGCAATATAATATTAAAGAGTAGAAAAAGAAACTATTCGATTAATTATAGAAAAAACACTTAACGAGATACAAAGTGTTCAATTAAGATAAGTTTAGAAAAAAATATGATTTATAATTAAATACAATCTAAGATTTATTAATTTTAAGAGTAAAATAACTAAAGGCGATATTTTTAATTGGTGCAAATTAAATTAAAAATGTGATTAATTAAAAATAACGATTTTTTTTCTAGGCCAGTCGTGGCACAGGTACACAAAGTGTGACTGGAAACGCGGCAGGTTGTGGGTTCAATTTCCACTAGAAGAAATAAAATATTTCATATTTTCATTTTTTCAATCTGATATTGAGGCAAACTACAGTGTTGAGTTCCACCACACAATGTCACGACGGATAATGGAAAATAGAGTGACTTAATACTAGATAACAACATAAATAGTCTTGATAGACGGGCACACGGACACCAAAGTGATCATATTGGGTTCTGTTTTTACCTTTTGAGGTACGGAACCTTAAAAACTTATTTTAATCTTATCATGAGACTAAATTAATACCAAATATTTAGATCTATGGTCCCTTAAAGCACAACTTTTATAAATTGTACTTTCCGTTTACCTGCAATTCTGAGTATGGAAGGCTCGGTGTGAGTCTGACTCTTAACCGGTTTTTTCATACTTTGTCAATATCAAAAAGTAAAGATCAAAATTTTAAAAAATATACCACATTTTGAAACTTTTGCCCGACCTTTAAAAGCACTTAAAAGAAAAAATTCTCAAGTAGCCTTTTGTAGTAATAATAATATTTCTTTTCTTTGTCAGTTTACTCTAAATGCCAGTAATGATATGCTAAGAGCTCGTTATCGGTATGTGCATTGCAAATGATTCAACAATCACTTCGACCGTGAGTATCACAAGTTCTGCAACGCCGCGCTAATTGATGCAGTCTAGAACTAGCCGTGCCTTTCGTTACACCTATTGAACTTTCAATATTATGTTAAAAATACACCCTTGAATTGTTTTTTTACTAAATTTATGTATGAAATGTTATTATTTTATTGTATATAGATAGTTATTTACAGTTTTAAAATTATTTGTAACCAAATAAAATATAATTTATTTCGGTAGTTAAAATATAATAATTATTTTAAAATTTAAAAAATATATCAGCTTCACGCTGTATACTACACACAGCAAGTGGCAGAGAGAAACTAGTATGAAGTCACCGTTCGTCCGTTCCCAATTTTCCGCCGATTTTTGGACGCATTGCGTGCAGAGTGGTGGAACTCTACGCCGCGCTTTGCCTCTACGCCAGGGCGAAGAAGTGGGAAATATAAATTTAAACAAATATTTCATTTTCTCAAGTGGAGGTCGAACCCACAACCAGTCGCCTGGCCACGCTTTGCCTTAATTTAATATTTTAAAATATTTAGGCAATATTTAAAAAAAATCGTTGTTGTAAGGAAAAGATAGATAATTCCATTCTTTATTTTCCAAAATTACATGAGCAAAATATTTGTACCAAGTTACATGTGGAATAAGTAAAGGTGACGTGGATTTATGATGATCATAAGTTTGACGGAATATCTGACAAGCATGCCCAGATTGGTCAGTATTACACTTGCCATTGTTACAACCTAAAACCAGCTCACTCAAAAATTTATATTAAAAAAAATATAGCTAATCAAGAATATGGGACGGCAATGGCAAAATTAAAATGTAACTGACCGTGGTAGTAGCAGATTCATATTTTATATAGAAACATATCTTTCTATTTATACACTAGGTGATGTATCTATCTAGTTCCCAAATAGGAAGCATAGGAGTGAAATCAATGAATGATGACTCGTACGCAGGTTTTCTTTAGATTTGTCGTGTATAAATTTTTGAACTGAATTTTGTTAACACTTTACCTTAGTAGTTGTATGCTAGAGTCAAAGTTGGATAAAAACTTTCAGTATTCTTATGAATGAAGTGAAATTAAAAGATATATATCATTGGAAGTCAATTTTTTTCTTTCTTAAATTTGCGCTGTATCTCACATACAGCAGGGTAGGTAGAGTCACTGCATTGTCTGTTTTTCACTCGAAATCTAGTTACTCCGTGTTAAGTAAGCGAAATAGATACCTTTGAAATAAAATAAGCTTACATTTCCACCAACAATGAGTTTTATATTTTGTAATTACTTCGCTACACTCCCTAGAACTGAACGAGTTCATCCAACTTCTTCAACTCTTTCTACTAGCTCGCTTTTTCCGCTCGTGGAAACTCTAGTGTACAGTTTACTCTTCCGAGTTTCTGCTCACGATGGAAACCTGACTTTTGTCTTACCAGAGTGAAGAGGTAAAAATATTAAAACCTGGAGACCGAACTCATAAGCATCGCGTTTCAATTAGATGATGTCTTATCGCTCTACTACGTAAATTAGTTATTTATTTGTTTAACTAAAACAGTTATTTGGAACAATTCAGGCCATCGCAGCGCAGTGGCATGAGCGTGCGACTGAAAATGTGACGATTTTGAATTTGATTTCCACTTGGGATACTCAAATATTTAATATTTTATATACGCGACACGTTAACGAGGCGAAGCGCAGCATTTAATTAACACCTTGAGAATTCGGCGGAATAAAGAGATCGAAAGAATATTAATGAAGAACAGAGTATTTTAGCACTAGGTTCCCTGGTTCAGTGCCTTTTAGGGAAAAAACACAATGAGCAAGCTTACCCCACTCGCAGTCTATGGAAAGACTGTATCGCTTCCGAGTAATGAGATTTCCTTGGACGGACAAGATTTTATTCGAATATATATGGTGTGTCCGTAAGACTTGTATGTCCAAATTTACTCAGATTATTATATATTCATTGAGATTTTTTGTTTCAGACCATTTATTGAAAAATAAAGTCTTACCGCCACGCCATGGTAGAGATACAGATATAAATAGTCAATTTAACAAAAAATATACATAGATTTAAGTATTTTTTTATGTGTAGTGTCAGAGTGTAAGAATGTAAATGCGACGATTTTTAGTTCGATTTCCATTCGAGAGAATGACTTTTTTTTCATTTCTGCTAACAAGACAAAAGGCCAGCCTTGAGTTCTGTCCCTTTATTTACACAATGAAGTATCTTAGTTCTAAATTTCTCCGCTTACACTGCTATATGTGAGATACGGCTCAAAAGTTACTAATGAAGGACTTTTTCACACATTGAAAAAACTTTATTGGTCCAATTACTCAATAAACAAGGAATTTTTTGAATTAAATCGTACCAACTCCCATTATTATATCTAAAATACTCGACTGATATTATTTCGAACACAATATTGTATACCAAGCTTTATTTCTTGATTTATAATATTTAAATAATTATTCTAAAATAAGCCGTTAAAATAAGCGAGCTTCTCAAAGTATATTGGGTACAAAAGCCCCTATCTGAATTATTTGTAAAGATTTCGTTTCCGACTTAATTGTTTACTACGACAACGTCAACGCTTCGAGCCTTCGTCGACCCCTTTTACAAAAGTCACTTGCTTACGTTTCACAATTGTATTTTTGGAAATAAGCGAAATACTCGGTCTGATTTTTATTTGTTACAAATTGGTTGGTTTTATAATATTTGCGTATTGCAAAATTTGAATGAAAAGAATTTTTATTTTAATAAATTAATAACTAATGGGGAATTTGAAAATTATTCATAATTTTTATCAACTTACTATCATTACTCGCACCTGATTTATTAGGTTAATTTTATATTATTACTCATTTTAAACATATAACAGTTGTGGCGCAGGGGCACAAAGTGTGACTTTTAAATCGACTGGCTGTGGGTTCGATCCCTACTCGAGGAGATGAAATATTTATTTAAAATAGATACTTTCAGTTCTTCGCTCTGCTGTCGTGGCAAAGTGCGGCGTTGACTCACGCCACTCAACACGCAATGCCTCCAGAATTCAGCGGAAAGTGGGGTACGGAGTGTCTTAATACTAGGTTCCCTCTGCCTACCCCGTTATGTGCGGGATACAGCGTGAAGCTAAAAAAATCCTGAGATTAGTGGGCTTGGCCAACTCTTTATTTGTAATGATTATGTTTAGTTCAGAGTATAATGTAAGTTATTACATTTAACATTAACTGTTTTGCCAAAAAAAATCAAAAGGATTTTTGTCTAAAATAAATTCATGTTTGTGACAAAAGAGATTTCGGTTCAAAACAATACTTTGTAATCTTTTAGCGTATAGTTTACAATCGGGGTTTCGATTTTTTGTGCGATGTACAAAATAATACAAAACAAAAAAACGTTATAGTACCAGTTTTGTTTGAAACGCGAATAAACCTTTTTATTTCTTTACCAGTGGTTAAAAAATTATTATATATGTTTTGAAAAAAAACCACCAATATAGCACTCTGTATATCACATACAGCTGCAGACAAGGGGAATCTAGTGCTAAAGTACTCCGTTCCCCATTTTCCGTCAAATTCTGAAGACATTGCGTGTTGAGTGACGCAACTTAACGCCGCACCCTGCCTTCAGCCTGTTAAATATTTCTTTCTCTCGAGTAGGAATTGAACCCCGCAACTTGTCGCGTTTACAGTTACATTGTGCCTCTGGTATAAAATAGTAACTTCAAAATTTCGTAATCTCAATAATACACCTTTCAGATAAATAATTTACGCATATTTAGCATGAAAATACCCATTATTATTTTTTCTGATACATTTTTTTCTATGGATCCCCCATTATCACTACAGACTACAAAGATTAAAAATAAAAATATGACTTACTTCATCAGAAATAAGCTGCATTTATATTATACCCGTTTATTTAATATTATTATACGTGTTTTTGATACTTATTACCTACCTAGACTTCAACAAATAGTAATATGAAGTGCAAACCGGACTGTTCGGTTTGCTTAGTCGCAGTCGCTGTACTGAGTTGCTATGTTAACAGATGATCTCATGTTTAAACCTATTTACTTGCCAAATGCATGATGTAATAATCTTCTCATAAATTTCTATTACTTTAATTAAATATTAGTCCTAATAAAAACTAAAGCTGTACTTTTATATTTATTCTAAAAAGATAATAATTTATTTAATAATACACAGGCAAGAGCACAAAGTTTGATTGCAAAATGTGTTTGTGAAGTGTGTGTGTGAAGTCAACCAAGTGTGAAGACACTCCGTCCTCACTTTCCGCGCGTGTAACATAATAGTGCCGGCAGGCAAAGAGTGAATTGAACCAAGTGTGAAAACACTCCGTTCTCACTTTTCGCGCGAAATTCACTAAAAAAATTTAATTATTGGAAATTATAATTAGAAGAGGATTAGAACGGGAAAATGAATATAATTTATTTCATTGAAACCAAACCTAAAACCATCACGCTTACAGTCAGACCCTGACCTGCTGCACCACTATACGGAGATGGCGTTGGAGGAAACTTGGGAACCTAGTGTCATTCTCCACAAATATAGAACCATTACTTGATGAGTGGGTAAACTCCACGCTGCATTTTGCCTCTTTACCAGAGCAAGCAACATATTAAATACATATATCAT
>DWGR01001627.1:0-15580 GCA_018247715.1 Heliconius burneyi | reverse complement strand
CATTATCTCTAGAATTCTCCGGAAAGTAGGGACTCTTAACACTAGTTCCCAGATTTCTTCTACCTACCCTGCTATGTGCGGGTATACAGCGTATTGCAAAAAAACAACAACAAAAAAACTATACTAGTAAGTAAGTAGTAAGTAGTAGTCTCTAAAATTATATTACGTTTTCATTTTTATCTTGAAGTATACGGTACTCCACAGCAAGCCATTTCGGAAGGCTGAAGTATAAATAAATGGCTAAAACGTCTCTGCCCATTTGATGGTACAAAAATATTATCCTGTCATTAATGTATTTGTAAAAATATTAATGTTGGACATTGTTAGTATTAACTTAACTTAGCTTCACGCTTTATCCTTAGCGGAGTAGTCAGAGAGAATGGAGCGCCAAACACTACGGTCTCTACATACCTCTTTCGCCTCGTCCACTGTCATCAACCTCTTCGTATATGCCGTTCGGGGGGTCCTCATGCTTTTTACGTGACCAGTATCAGTATCTTTGATACTATGTTTTCAAAGGTCAATCGATGTCTCCCCCTACCTCTACCACTCACTTTTCCATCATAAAACTTTTTCGCCATTCTTTCATCATTCATTTGTTCAACGTGCCCAAACCAGCGGAGCACATTTTTCTTCATTCCCACCGTGACATCGTCACTAGTACCTGCCATTCTGTGTATCTCTTCATTGAGGATTCCATCAGCTGACTACGAATATGTTTCGAAGAGATCGCATCTCCACGGCATTCATCTTTCTTTCATTCTTCTTCTCTAATACCCAGGTTTCGCTGCCGTATAACAACGTCGGTACCAACACTCTAACGGCCTGTGTACGGCCAAACGAGTAGCTGTGACGTTTCGCCGTCTCATCAATGCAGCTAAGGCCCCGTTAACCCTGTTACCGGCAGCAACACGCCTTTCCGCATCCATCTCGTGTCTTCCATCTCTACTGAACATACTTCCCAAGTATACACCTCATTCACTTATTCGAATATCTTACCATTCACACTGACATTGCATTCCGTCCTCTCTTCATTTCTTTCAAATACCAGAACCTTTGTTAGTATTCATTTAAAAAATATATTTGTCTTCACGCTGTATTTCTCATGTAGCATGGCAGATTCTTAGGAACAGTCGCACTTTTTAAATGAAAGTATTTACTATTCACTTACAAAGTCATACATTTGCGCCCCATCGCGACGACTGGTCTCAGTATAACTATATAGTCTAGTTGTAATACCTTTGTAAACGCGACAGGTTGTAGGTTCAACTCTCACTTGAGGAAATGAAACATTTATTAAATATTTTATTCCTATCTTCGCTCTGGTGTCGCTTAAATTAACCTAAATTAACTGACTGGCTTATATATAATAATACCTACAACAAATAAAAACTATGAAAATAACTTATATTGCATGTCGTTGCAGCCTTAAATGAATTTTTGAGACCATCTATAAAGTAATTGCTCTATCTGCAGTAGGAGAGTGCGCGTGTTAAATTTCCGCTTGGCAATGTATCAACTGACGGCCACGTCCAGATATTTGTCGCTCTGACGTTAATGCGTCTGACACGTAAAGCCTGCTCTAGAATGGGAAATGGTTGAGCAATACAGTGTATTTTGAAATGATTTAGATATTAATACGTTCTCTTTTCATCCTATTTCTTGTGACATAACTACACAAATACAATAATTCATAATGCCGAGTGAAGAATTTTAAATAATATTTTTATTTAAAATCATTATCTACATCCGTTTGTTTTTAGGCGATATCTTATGTTTCAGTTATTGTTTTTTCTTGTTACCTGTGCATTTTTTTCTGCTTTATGCTGAGTCTCACACATAGGAAGGTGTCCAGAGGGAGCCTAGTGTTAAAACGTTGCCCATCTCCGCCGGATTTTCATAGTATTGACAGGTGGAACTCAACGCCAAATAATTGTTTATTTCTATTTCAGAAACAGTGTAATAAAATTCCACTTGAAGCAAACAAGATTATCGTTAAATTAGATGAGACTCAAACTATCATTAAAACGTTCAATGCTGTAAATCCCTGGTATAGAGCTAACTGAATGGATTACAGCTGTTGAGTGAGGTCTAACTCAGCACGTTCCTCCGTCATTGGTCTGTTATATAATAACAAATTATTTAACTGTGAATATTATTATTATTTAAGCTTCAAGCTCTATGTACAGCAAATAGCAGGGTAGGCAGAGGAGGTTTTCTCTGCCTAGTAGTACTAAGACACTCTGTCACTCTTTTCTCTACTTTCCGTCAAATTTCGGAACACGGAATGCCTCCATAATTTGGGAGAAAGTGGGGAACGGAGGTGTCTTAGCACTAGGTTCCTCTGTCTACCCTGCTGTGTGCGGGATACAGCGTGAAGATGATTTTATATTTAGTGATTATTATTAACTAAATATACTAATTTATCTTCATGCTGTATCGAAATAGAATATATAATTATATATTAATAAAAAACATGAATTATATTTTTTACTTACACATTCATTTATTGAAATTGATTAAAATACAATTGAGTATTAACTTTATTCAATCAATCCAATCAATCGATATTGTTTTTATTTTTCTTTGTTTTGTTTCGAATCTGTGAATGGAAGTCGTAGTCTGCAAAATATAAATTAATTTGACATTTAAATAAATTCCGGCCAATGTATGAAATCATACACTGGCCGGAAAAAACGATTTTCTTAATGATATCCTTTCATAGTTGCGTCAATACAAACTTTTAATATTATTTTTTGATGCTTACCTCCTTTAATTGTACGGTTTTTTTTAATTGTAACTGTTAAGAAAGTTAATGCTAGCCATGGTTATTTTTTTTAGTTAATAAATACAACATACAACAAAAACACAACAACTTGTTGTTAAGAACATTACTTTCAATTTAAATAGATAATTGCTTAGTAAGTATCAACACATTTGAATAAATACCTCAATTAAAAATTAAAATCCCTCCGTCGAGTGGCAATCGAATCAATAATGTATATAAGCACAAAAGTAAATGTACATATTAGTAATCTTCAATATTAAAAGATTTGGCATATTTAAAGAAAAGGATATAAAAAAAATCTTTTAAACATTTTAATATGTAGCATAATTAAGAAAATAAATAATTTATAAATTTATTAAGAAATGCGTAAAACCAAATAAAGCAATTTCTGCGACGTTATTTGGCTTGTCTAGTAGAGTGACGCGTCCTCGCTCCTCAATATTCATGAGGATTACCTCAGTTCAGGTACATCAATCAGTTTAATTAGAGACACGCGATATGTACATGAAATGTAAATTAACTACAATTCAGAGTTTACCATCGCCTTATAATTTAATGTTATAGTGAGTTACAAAGAAATAAATATTTTATTACAGTCGAGTAGAAGTAGACGAAGGACGTTTATATAAAAAAATAACGTCTATAAAGTCGGTTTCAACTTCATAAATAGCAATGATGAAAAATTTAATGTTTCGACAAATTAAAAAAAAACCCTTATTAAGTAAACAATACAGTAGTTAAAGCGAGCGAAGCCGCGAGCAGGTCGCTAGTATTATATAAAATTTACTGCTTCACATCAATCGTATTTTCTTCACGATATGTGACATTGACAGATAGATTATCATGTCCCTGTCATTGCAAAATCAGAACATTACAAAAAGATAAAACTAACATACATACATAAAAAAATGTATTTTTAGGGTTTCGTACCTGAAAACGTAAGAACCTACTCGTAACTTAATCACTGTGTTGTCCATCTGTCCGTCTGTCAACAGCATTTATCTTTAGATCGCGAAGAGGGTATCAAGGTGAAATTAACATAAAATATTCAAGTCTATGGTTCCTAGGAACACACAATATCAAATTTTTAACTCAATGCAATCAAAAAGCAAGTAAGTAATCATCTTCAATGATTAAGAAAAAATATTTAATAAGACAATTGTTAACCTTAATACAATCGACATCTTTAATATTTTACATGTTCCATTTCTTTCACAGAAAAGCAAAGTATTGGCATTTCGTGAAATTTGAATATATGATGCGCCCCACAATTCAATTTCCTTTTCGTGTTTATTGGCATATGAGATGTGATTGATATTGACGCTGGAATTAAACATAAGATATGCTTAAAGTAACCTTCAATATTCTTTCTTTCACTTTTGCAATTTCATATTAAAAGCTTTCATATTATTATATTTCATTTGTAAGACACAAGAATTTGTTCTTATTTTTTAAGATTTATATTAGACTATCTGACCCGGCGAACTTCGTACCGCCTAAAAATTATTCTTTCTCAAATATAAACTTCTTGAAAACGTTAAATAGTTATATCTTTTGATAGAGTGAAGAGATTACAATGAAATCACAGGCGGTGATCACTTACCTTCAGGTGACCCGAACGCTCGTTTGCCTTGTCCTTTTACCATAAAAAAAAAGAAATAAAAACTAAAACTTACTTTGAACTACTTGTAATTTTTTTATATAAAAGTTAATTAATAATTAATTAATTAGTTATTTTTTAATTTGTTGTGTGCTTTCTACGTGATACGTGTTCACATAAACAGACAAACAGACAAAAATTCCTTAAATGCTAGAAATGGATTCTGTTAGTTATCTTTTAACACCCTGGTTATTTTTTTTATATTTTCAATGTACAGAAACGAATTTTCTACAGATTTATTATAAGTATTGATATAGATGAATGTTCATTTCATAGCTATAAGGCACCAGGTTAGCTTATGTCACTGTCAGATGTTGGGAAGTGACGCCCCACTGATCTCAAACTCCAGGGTGAAATAGCATTTATTCTTCGCCTTTGCTTTGGGTACAGTGGCGTCCAGCGAGAGTGGAATGGCTGTGTAATATAAGTCAGTCAGTGTAATAAAGCTGGAAGTGCTTAATTTACATAATAACACTCTCGTGGTGGCGTAACGAGTCAAAAACGCTACGTGGACATAAACATAACATAAGTCTTTAAGTAAAAAATTGTAATTCGTCGATAATATAGGTTAGTGGAATCCGCAAGTATCTCGAGATGCTTAAGATACTTACGAATTTTATGGATTCTTTTTTATACTGTTTGCTGAGGTACTTGTCCAAGTCTTTTAATTAATATAAGTAAAAAATCAAATTAATAATATTTAATATTAATTATATTTAATATAAATACAAAGATTCTAAGTATAGTGCCTGTATCATTTGTGGCGTTATGGGAAAAAAGTCCGACAATCTAAGTTAAATAGTCTAAATAATAAAATAGCAGACAAATTGTAATCTTAAATCTATGCTTAGTTTTTATAAAATATCCAAATAGTTTACACAAATATTTAATACTATTTAAATATTTTGGAAGCTCCACGCGTATATATTGGAAATATTATTGAATAGTCCTGCAATATGATTTTTTTTTTACATTTCATGCCAATACAATATTATTGATTTTTTTACATTTCATGCCAATACAATATTAGTAGTTTTTTATTGTGTCCCGCAAATAGCAGGATATGAAAAGAGGAGGAGTAGAAAGATGTGCTCCGTTCACCACCTTCCAATCAATTTTCGAGCCATTGTGTGTTGAGTAGCGCAACTCAACGACACGCTTTGTCTTGTCACCAGTGATAGAATTAAAATAATTCATTACCCACAGTGAGAATCAAACTCACAACCGTTGCACTTAAAGTCATGGACGTTCTATTCAGAAAAGGCAAGGTTAATTTTTATTACTCGTCTATAAATCAATTACTTTAAACAGTTTACTTACTTTTAATTATATTTAACAATTTGGACCTTTGGTTATATTAAACAACAAAATATATTGTAAGAGTAATATAATACATTTATTTAAAATGAAAAGATATAAAGAGAAGTGACAGCATTAATGCGAAAATGTTTTCCTCTCATGAACCTGCCCGTAGTACTGTCCGACTTCAAAGATAAATTTCAAAGAAAACTGCCCTCGTCATTATAGCTTATGATCCCAGGACCCACGTTATTTTAGCAAAGCTAAAGTTTTGAGGATTTTTAGTCTAATTATGTAAATATTAACCTTAAAAATCTTATTTATTCTTATATTTCAATATGAAATCAATTAAGATGTTTCTTACTTTGCAGACTAATGCTTTGAACTCAAAAACTAAAGTAGAGTTTATAAAAAGCAATTTGTTTCTCTAAGCAATTTAAATTTTATTCCGCAGTGTAATATAAGTTGCAGTTTCCCCAGTATCGTTTGCGCTCGTTGTTTATTACTTACTATATTGGTATTACTGTCGTCTTAGATAGCGACGAAAGAATATTATAAAATGTATAATATGTTATTTAATCTATATACGAGTATATAAAAGGAGACGTTTCCACTGACTGAGTAAGACGCACGCTGATGGTAGAAACGTGAAATTTGAACAAGTGTTTATTTTTGTAATGTAATCGGCACAGATTTTAATAAAATTTGAAATTCAGACTCAAAAATATTTAATATATGCATATAGCGTAGAATTCAACATAAAAAATGTCACCCATAGAGGATTCCGTATCAATTACGAGTACATGACACACCGGACACGTAACTTATAAAACTGATAAATATAGCTATTTTTGGGGTATAAAACCAAAATACATCAATTTCATTATATTATGTAATCATCGAATGTAACGATAAATTAGCTTCACACTGTATCCCACGTACAGCCGGGTAGGCAGAGGGAACCTAGTGTTAAGTAACTACGTTCTCCACTTTTCGCCGAATTCTAGAGGCATTGCGTGCCTAGTGGTGGGACTCAACACAGGTCTTTGCCTCGACACCAGAGCGAAGAAATGAAAATATAAATGTAAACAAATATTTCAATTCCTCGAGTGGAGATTGAACCCACAACTATCGCGTTACAGTTACATCGATTATATCGTTGCGCTACGACGGCCGAGAAATTTAATAATTTTTTTCATATCAATTCTGGGTGGGCAGAGGAAACCTTATATTAAGACATTCTGTTTCCCTCCAACTTTTGAAGCATAGTGGTGGAGCTCAACACTGCGCTTTGCCTTGGTCTAAGTTAAGAAATTAGTATATTGATAAATAATAAAATATAAAATATGTAAAAATATTCTTAATAAATTAAACAATAGTGTGTGTGTTAGTTCAGCAATATTTCGAAACAAAATGTAACAACTACTTGAAAAGTTTGTTCGTTTTCAGTACCAGCAGAACTCTGTTAAGTCGTGAAATATGCAAAATGTTTGCAACAGCGAATATTGATGCTCCAATTACACGGAGTGCGAAAAATTTTCAGGTTTTACAGGCTGTGGAGCTTAAAGCTGAACTTCCATCAAGCGTACCTCGCGATATTGTAGCAATACTTAGGTTTTCCTTTATATTTACTATACACAAAATTATAGTAAAAATGACTGAAGTAAATAACAGTCGTGTTGTGTTTAAGCAATTGCTATAGAAAATATAAATATTTTGCTTTTTGTTAGGTAACATACTACTAACGCTATCGGTGCAGTGCGACATTGTCTGACTGTCAATACGATGGTTGTGGGTTCGAATCAGGGAAGTAAATTAATTTCAATGTGTCGTGTGGAGAGCAGAAATAATTTTACTTTATCCACAATGAAAATTTAAAAGCTTATTGAGCTATTTATATAGTTTCAACGGATTAGGTTTTGGTTTTTCGTATTTTTTAACTATATAAAATGGCTAGTACTTACAATTATTTATTTTAGTTATAAATAAAATTTGTTACTTACTTTACTTATAATATGTATTTTTTGTAAGTCACCAGCTATAAGGATATAGTTTTTAGCAACCGTCATTTCTGTTTGCAATATGATAAAAAAATATCTTGATTGAAACATCCACGTCAAAAATCAGATCAATATTATCGTAAAAGATAGTGTGATATCAACTTAACAGTTAAAACTGAAAACGGAAAATAATTGAGGCATTCACAAAAGTGCGCCATGGCGTGTGTCGGCAAAATTACACGAGTATGCGTAGGCCGAGACAGGTGATTCAAAAATTTTCTCCGCCATGTTTTTGTTTTTAATAAAAATATTTTAAGTGCAAAAAAATATGCAAAATAATGATATAATGAATTTTACAGGAGATTTATATTATTTTCTTATTTTATCTTCACGCTACAGCGTGTGTACACTACGCTACCACTATATGCACGATATAATCGTAGCAGAGGAGACAAAGCTAAGGTGTCGAGGCTAAGCGCGTCGTTGAGTTCTGCCACTCAACACGAAATGCCTTTAAAATTCAGCAGATAGTGGGGAATGGAGTGTCTTAACGCTAGGTTCCCTCGGCCTACCCTGCTGTGTGCGAGATACAGCGTGAAGCTGATTTTGAAAAATAAATATAATAAGGTGTAATATATGCTCTATACAGTAAATAAACTTGGACAGATTTGCACACGCTCTGTCGTTATAAATAAGGCTAACAATGTAACTGTAGAAGTAATTCACGCTTGAGGCTACAATAACGACCCATTACGTTTAACATATCGGTCTAAGCTCGCAGCAAAACATTTACGCCTTCATTTCTATTTATTTTATATATAATATTTAGAAAATATTTATTTAATGTAAAGTCACACATAATAAATAATCAGCGTCATGCTGTATCACGCACACAGCAGGGTAGCTAGAGGGAACCTCATGTTGAAAACTCGAATTCTGCGAATTCGAATTGCGTGTTGAGTGGCGGAACTTAACGCAGCTCTTTGCTTGTTTGTTGCAATGTTTTCAATACACTTTATGCCTCTGCGCTACGACTGTCCTCTCTATCTCTCTCGTAAAAGGAAATTTATACGAACAATGTTTTTCTTGTTATATACGGGGAGTAACGTGGCCTTCGGTTGTCTATGGGTATGGGTTGTCTATATACTGAGCTCCCCGCTCAGTATTCCATCCTTTTCGAAATCAGCGATTCTCAATTTTTTAAATATATATATAATTTTTTAAATAATTTTTTAAACTTTATTAAAATTTTTAAAACGAAAGTTTCTTAAGGCTAACTCTATCACAAAATGTTAAAAAATGTACTCGACTGTAGCGTTACATCCTGTACAGTTGTACACTTTTTAACTACAATATTGTTTATACCCGTAGACTATATATATATATATATATATATATATATATATATATATATATATATATATATATATATATATATATATGTTTCTATTTGAGATTTCTTTTTTTTAAAGATATTGAATATTTTTTTTCAATTACGGTGGTATATTCACATTTAACAATATTTGGCTATTAACTTCATCTGGGAACTATTATATTAACTAAAAATATTAGAAGATATGATGATTATGGTTACAAAAGTGCTAAGAAGTTTTTTACTACTTAGGTAGTATAGTGAAAGAATCTCTTTCACTCTCAGCTTCACGCTGTATCCCTCATATAACAGGCAGAACCAGAGGGAGCCGTATGTTAGGACATTAGACATTTATTAGTGAAGTGAATCCACCGCATTCTGAAGTTTTTGTGTGTTGGGTGGCGGAACTCAACGTCGCGCTTTGTCTCGTCGCCAGAGCCAAAAAATAATAATTTGTGCATTTAATTTAATTAAAATCTGATTAAATGAAATGCAGGAATATCAAAATCCAAAGCATTTCAAATAGGAAATGGAGTTAAAGGCGTTTAGCTGAAACAAACAGAACGATATAAAGGCATCCCTGGTAAAGTGCGGCGCAGCAACAGACAATGTTATCTAATTTAAACTATCGCTGATCTTATACGGCGCTTGAGTTCCGCCGCTTTGTGCCTTTGTGATGGCTACAACGGTAAAGCCAGTTCGGTTCACAGTTGACCCGCTCAATTAACTTGGTAATGAAAATGAAAGGCTTGTGGCTGTTCAACCATGTACTTGATATAAATACTTATAAAAAATATATATTTTTGTGTTTCAGGTTCGCCTCGCTCGCCCGACACGCGTCACTGTATAGACCTGTACTGTACTGTACATACTACAATAACTGGAATATCAATCACTTTGTTAGGCGGCGCTCGCTTTGCTGGGCTGCTTGCGTACATTTTGAGTGCAAATTCAAGATTTCGTGTGACAAATCACATACATACATCTGTTTCAAAGTGTTTATTGCCTACAGAAATTAAATAAAGTCAGCTTCACGCTGTATCCCACACATAGCAGGGTAGGCACAGGAAACCTGGTGTTAAGACACTCCGTTCCCCAATTTCAGCCGAATTTTGGAGACATTGCATGTTGAGTGGCGGAGCTCAACGCCGCAAGCCTAGGCACCAGAGCGAAGAAATGGAAATATAAATTTAAATAAATATTTTCTTTCCTCGAGTGGGGATCTAACCCACAACCGTCGTAACATTCACACTCTTGCGCGCCTGCGCGGCGACGGCCGACGGCTTACAAGAATGTGATAGAATATTCAACTCGAATGTAATATGGCGAATGAATAATATATATTAATAACGTTTACAAATTTAGATGGTGATTAATTTTAAGGAATCTTTTTATGAAGAACCTGGAAACCTACTGTTGAGACACTCTCGTTCCCATGAAGACACTTCCGTTCCCCACTTTCCATTCCCCACTTTCCGTTCCCCAATGCTGAAAATATTGTTTGTTGAATGCTCGTTAGTAGTGGGAAGAAAGGAAAATATAAAATGTTTAATTTTTTAAAATATATTTTTTCTCAATGTGGGGATCGGATCTAATAAATCATTGTCCCATTTTGTTTCAACTTTACTTCGTACAAAACTCTGTAATGGTTTGAAAAAAATTAGGAAAAGCGAAATAAGAAAAACATTTAAGGAATTAAATTAGTGAGAAAACATAAAAAAAAAAATTGTAAGCTAAATAAATATATAGGTCAACTAAAATATTTGCATTGTCATAGCTATTGTAACTTAATTATTAATAAACTTTTCTTAATATTTTCTATAACACTTTTCCAGCTTCACTTTTGCAATATCATACTTTTGAAACTGAATAAGAATCATAAGTTTTCCTTTTTGTTTTTAATAACCGCTTACTTTCAGTTTTCAAATATATCCGCACAGGTGGTGTTCTTCTTCCGAACTTTACATACGACGATGTTAAAAGTTGCAGAATTGAATCCTTATAAAATTATAATCTGATTTAATCATTATCGAATATTTTATTGATTATAGCTTCACGCTGCATCCCGCTCTCAGCAGGGTTGACAGAGAAAACATGAAAAACATAGAGTTAAGACACTCTGTTTCCCATTAAGTGACTTCAATATGTCTTGCGTGGCAAAACTCAACGCCTCACCTTGCCCAGAAAATTTTAAATGTTTTATAAGTATTGCCCCGAGTGGGAATCGAACCTACCTTCCTTTTTTAACGTCCGTTTTAATTTAAATTATTTACTGCAATTCCCAACCAAAAACTTTTTAGTTCCATGTTAAATACATACAAAAGATAAAACCAGCCGTAGCGGCCGTCGTCGTGCAGCGGCACACGGGTGTTACTGTAACGCGAAGGTTGTGAGTTCGATCACCCCTCGAGTAAATGAAATATTTATTTACATTTATATTTTCAATTCTTCGCTCTGGTGTCAAAGCAAGCGGCAGCGTTAGGTTCCAACACTCAACACGCAATACCTCCAGAATTCAGCGGAAAGTGGGGAACGGAGTGTCTTAACACTAGGTTCCCTCTGCCTACCTTGCTGTCTGCGGAATACAACGAAAAGCTGATTTAATTTTTATTTTATTTTAATTTAAATCCAGCAAGTATAATCTAGTAAATTAATTATCTGGTTTTACATTTTGAGACTTTATTCAATAACTCTAGCACGCACGGAACTTCCCAGTACAAAGGAAGCAATGCAAGCGCAGTATTGCACGATGAAATATTGTTTATAGAAACAAAGAAATGTACAGTTTATATAGCACTCCTTTAAATATTTCACTCGAGCTTAGAAATAGCAAAGCTTTCATTTAATACAATTGTAAGAATCATTACTCTTGTTTTCCTCGTATAGTTCTTTTTTTCTATTATAGTAGCTAGCTGTTAAGTAAGAATTGAATTTAGAATTTATCTTACTTCCCCCTAATATAGTAAATATAAAAATTTGTAAGGATGGATGCTTATTCCACTTTCACGCAAAAAATATTGAACTGATTGGGCTGAAAATTTAACAGTAACATAGCTTTATATATCTGAATGACTCATAGCTAACGATTTATGAAAAGATTTTGCCTAATTTGGGTATACTTTATATCGGCTGCCACTCAACACGCAATACCTCCAGAATTGGGTAGAAAGTGGGGAACGGAGTGTCAATACTAGGTTCCCTCTGCCTACCCTGCTGTGTGCGGGATTCAGTGTAAAGCTGATTTATATATATTTATATATAAGCCTCAGCTGTCAAAGCTGCGTTTAGGCTGTTAGCTTGTAATATGAGAGGGACGGTATTGTTAAATTTATTTCTATCCCACATAAAGCAGCTACACGCCATGTTCTGCATCTAGAAGAGTAGACAGAGAAAACGTAGAGTCAGGTTGTTCTTTGTTCTTGACTCAACGCCCGTAACGAGACTTAAGTGGCGAATTTACCGCACCAACTTATTATTCCAGAGCATAAAAATGATAATATATATTTGTTTTGAATAGGGATCGAACTAGTTTATTTCTGATTTCGATCCTTACTCCAGACAATGTTTGAAATTAACAGTAGTAAGTTTTGTAATAAATTTGTTTACAAATGTGTTTTTTTAAATAAATGTGCTTACCAATAAATGTCCAGTTTAATTTATATCCATCTATATTTTACTTCTTTTTATTTTTTTAAATTCTTTCTTGCTAAATTTCATAATTTTAAATGGACGATCATATATTTTTGGCGCACATTGTAAAAATAAAGCATAAATGTTCGTAACTTTTGGTTTTGTTGACTTAAAAGTTTATCTTTTTCTGTGTTCTAGAGAGTTATAGTCCGAAATTGTTATATTAGGAAACACAAAACACTGTGTAGACACAATTCAGTATACTAATTCACTAACATTGGTACATTGCACATGCAGTAAGCTTCATACGAATTTTATCACTTTTGCTTGTCCAATTCCCACACGGGTATTTACATTTCTTCTTTGTTGTGTTGAGGCAAAGCGTGGTGTTAATTTCCGCTGCTCAACACACAATGCCTCTAGAAATCGGTGAAAAGTGGAGAGCAGAGTGTTTTAATACTAAGCTCCCTCTGTCTAGCCTACAGCGAGAAGCTGAAAAAAACAGGCTTTTATTATTTTGAACTGTAACTAAGTAGCTATATAAGAAAAAATCTTAATTTCACACCCTTTATAAATTAAGAAGTAAAATAAAATATTGTTATATGGATGAATGGGTGACTTATCATTTATTAATAATAATTAAATAAGGAACTATTCTCTATACGTACAGTTCTATATATTGATAATATGTAGACAACAATTAATGTGTTTGTTTATTTGAAGGTTTAGAGATCAACATCTGGTATCAACACTAAACTGTAGCAAATTAGAGGAACCTGACACTCCAACAGACCCTCACATATCCAATTTAAATTCCTTTTAACTTAAATCGATAGATGTCACTGGCCCTTCTTCTCAAGTGACCGTAAAAGACTGAATAGGATGTGTGCAATTGAATATTCCGATTTAGCTATTCACAAACGTAAATCCTATATCGGAAGCTTATTAGGCAACCATCTGGCGGAGTTGAGATATATTATTATTTATTACTTTAATATATTTTCAATATTTTTTACATGCCTATGGGCATGTATGAAGAGGTTGATGACAGTGGACGATGTGAAAGAGGTATGTAGAGACCGTAGCGTTTAGCGCTTCAATCTCTCTGATTAACCCGCTAGGGATAAAGCGTGAAGTTAAGTCTAATATTTTTTATTAAAATATTATTTAATTTCTATTATACCTGAAGATGTTTTTTGTGAGTGATTTTTATGACGACGATAATGAGAGATAACTGTAACCGGGCGATGAGTGACATATGAAGGACTATGAGGACGGTCTTTTTAGACAAAATATAACAAATATTTTTTTGGCAAGCAATTCATTCCGCATTTATAACTAATATAAATGTCGGAATGTGCCTTATGAGGTAAAAATAGTTAAAAATCACCTTTATCAGTTTGTTTATCAGTTTACAAAATCCTCTGTATGATATCCTTCCTCATTAAACCCCTCGTTCCCTTAATATTGGATCCTTGTTGTCATTGAATGTTTGTGTTCTTAGTAATTCTTCTTATAGTCCAAAAATACAATTTTACAAAAATACTACATTTTTGTTATAAAATTAAAAGGTAAATCACTATTTTTGTAAAATATTACTTGTTACGAACCTACTTTTATAGAAAACGTATAAAAACTCGCGCCTCTTGGAAAACGGCGCGCTTCTGACCACTAAGCTATACATCCACATCAAGCTACGTCAAAATTCTTATAAGATTGTTAAAAGTTATTTATGTTGTTAGCGTCTCTGTAGAGAGATATTTACAAATTTCTACTAGGCAAAGATAGTTACTTACATCACGTATGGCTTAGTGGACAGTTTTGAAATTCTCTCTGTTCCGTTTTTCGCCTTATTTTGAAATGAGAAATAGAAATTATTCAAGTATAATTTTTCTTTAAAGCGGCCATCAAATCCAAAGCGATCGTATTTAGACATTACCCAATTAAGCCATAATGACATCACTTACAGGATAGATATAAAATAAATGAATATAAGTAAGCCTACTGTTACAGTGTATAAGCCTAGTATATACACAATTACGTGGTTCACTTAAGTTGAAGTGTACGTATAAGTCCTGCTAGGGTTCACTCGACTGTAGATACAAGTATCTGGAAATGGTCCAACAAACACAATATCCTCCTTGAAACAGCGAGTTCCGCAAGAATACTTTCTGTAAAATAAGAACATTGCATCATTCTCGAGATAAACCGCTACTTAAAATATGAAGTAAAACTGTTTTTAATATTTACGATATGAAATTGTTCTTAATTTTTTTTTAAATCAGCTTCACGCTGTATCCCGCACACAGGAGGGTAGGCAGAGGGAACCTAGTGTTAAGACACTCCGTTCCCCACATTCTGCCGAATTCAGTAGGCAGTGCGTGTTGAGTGGCAGAACTCAACGCCGCGCTTTGCCTCGACACCAGGGAGAAGAAATGGAAATATAAACGTAAATAAATATTTCAGTTCCTCGAGTGGCAATCGAACCCCCAACCTTCACGTTACAGTCACACCCTTGTACCACTTCGCAACAACGGTTTTTTTTAACAAATCATATTTATTTTAGCTTTTTAAAACTGATGATTACAAATGATTTGATCCATTTTAAATTTCATTTATATGTCGAAATCTTATAATACTAGGTTTTGTATATTTCAATTATAGAACAGAGGCCATTTGTGGCGCATTGGTACAAAAGTTTGACTGTAAACACGACATGTTGTAGGTTTGATACCCACTAGAGGAAATTAAATACTTAATATTTTAATGTCTTCCCTGTAGTGTTTGCTTCGCTCTCGAGGAAAAGCGCGGCGTTGAATCCTTTACACGTA
>DWGR01001626.1:0-15580 GCA_018247715.1 Heliconius burneyi | reverse complement strand
CGTCATCATTATCCAAGCGGCAATACACGCATCTGACTTTGCTATCATCCTTATATAAGTCTCCTAAGACATCTCCGTACTCCTTGATGGCTTCTTTATTTTTGTGTATACCTAAAATAGAATAAAAGATTTTAAATACATCTATAGTTTAAATATTTTTTTTTCACTGTTCACATCATTATTTGATCAAAGGCTTATCTTAGCTAGATAACGAGATCTTCAGCTTATAATATTCAATCATCGTGACTGTCAACTTAACAAAACAACAGTGAAACAAAAACTGGACTGCAATGTAAAATAATGTAATGGAACAAAGGCCCGTAGCCCGTACATATAAACATGCATGCAAATGTGCATAAACTACCCTTTTGTGCTCCATTGCAGTTGGATTCGCATTTATGTTACTAGTTTACCACAGGTCTAATCTGAGCAAAGTTTGAACACATGTGGATGAAAGTAATATAAGTATAAATAATTATAAGCTCTAACTTGAACCCACTCACCGCATTTTTGAACTACGAGTATATACTTAGATTGTAAAAAATTCTTAATTTATCAAATTGAAATAGAACCTAAGCAACTAAAGCTACTAAAATATTGATGCAAACCTTAGCTCTATTTTGTAAAAATTGGTAATTGGTCAACAATTACAATTACTTACAATTAGTATGGAACAAGAGAAAAATCTACTTTGAATATTATTACCAAAAATCTAAAAAGTACTTTTGTATTTAGTCAACTCTACTATCAATCTTATAACATATTTATATGTTAACCTACTGTTAAGACACTTCGTTCGACAGCAGAGCGAAGAAATGGAAATATTTTTATAGAATTCGGCAGAAAGTGGGGTACAGAGTGTCTTAGCACTAGGTTCCCTTCGCCTACCCTGCTGTGTGCGGGATACAGCGTGTAGCTGATTTATTTGGTTTTTTTTTATTTATCATCTATAGGTAAAATTTCAACCTTTTAAGTTCAATGGTACCTTCGTTTTGTCTGTCAATTACTCAGTAACGGAAGAATTTAACATGTATAATTACATACCAGCAGCCACATGGAAGGGATCTTGTCCTATGTAGTGGGCTTCCATAAAATTGAAAACTTCGTCTTGCCGTTCAATCGGAAAATCTTCAATTCGCACTTTGATAACACTACCGTCTTTTTGTTTTGCCTCAAATCTGGCCCATACTTTTTGAGATGCCATTTTTTTCTTCTTTAAGAAAATATATGAAAAAGGCGTCTGATGCTTACTAAGCCAATTGTAGAGGAGTAAGCCGTAGTTATTTTGGCGAAACTCACTTTTAAATGAAATCATATCTCTTATCAGAATCATGTTATCAGAACTTCCTCTCAAAGTTGCATACCAATAATGATAATTATATTTTAAGCAGTTGTTATTTAATTTGTTATTTAATTTGTTATTTAGAAATTATTAATACGATTTATTCACACATAGAAGTCATTTTTAAGTGCTATTCACTAAAGCGTAACCTTATTATGTAAGTTAAATAACAATTTTTTCAAACATATTTTTTCATATTTCCTCACTCTGGTAACAACATCAAAGCAGCGTTGAGTTCCACCACTCAATATAAAACATATTTTAATCTCTTAATTATTTTTTTTTGGGGAAATTGGGGAAGAAGAGGCTATAAGCCGGATATATCATTAAGCTAAGATAAGTAAGAAACATAGCAAAAACATGTTATTTGAAACATTAAAATGTAAATCAACAAATCAAAACAAGAAAATTACCATAAAAATATTTCAAAAACCAGCTAAATTTGTGTCAGAGTTACTTACTAAGGGTTCTGAATTTCCAGATTGCAGGTCAACAGGACGTTTAACTAAGGGAAGTTGCCTCATTTTATATATAATGAATAAAATATTGTAATTTTTTTTATTATTTTTTTTTCTGTAATATAAATTTAAATTAATATTTAAATTAATATTTTTCAAGGTCTTCCCCTTTTTTTAATTGAAAGTTTTCGACATTCGCTACTCTGTATTGGTTTTAAGGAGACAGCGATTTTCATACTAAATGCAGCAAAAATGACGCGTAAGTGATCGTTAACTTTGAGAAGATTGTGTTTGAATGTTATTTCCTGTGTTCCAAATTACCGTAGACTTTAATATACCACTCGTACGACATTAAATTCAGCTTGATAACTCCATATAATCTTGATGTAAACGGTCTTGACGAGCGTACAAATAGATAGATAGACAGGCATTAAGACAGACCAACAAGTGAACCTATAAGGGTTCCGTTTTTTTAAAAACTAGGTAAAAAAACAACAAACGTCCCATTATCATGTTTTAATTTTTTATACCAATTATGTTCTGGAAAGCTGACCTGGTATTTTAAAGAGAATTTGTAAAAGTCACACAAACAGACTAAATAATTTTACTTTATTATTACGATTATATTAAAATAATTAAGCTCAATTATTAAAAATAATAATACCTATTACTTTAAAGTGAATTAGTGGTAAATTGTACAAATAGGCACTGGTACCCTAAAGTTGATAAATCGCTAGATAACGGCAATTACTTTTATTATGAATCATCCAAGGAACTACATCATTAGAATTTAACAAATTATCTGTTATCTTATGCTTAAATATATAATGGTATCAAATTTACTGCATAAATATAAAAAAGATTTAAGACATTCTAATAAAGTAAAGAAAATATGCCCATCGCCCATAGACATTTTATTATGATGTACTTGCTTACTAGGAGGTTTAGAATAGTTATCTACGCTACGCTATCTATCAGAAATTAAATCTTATTAGTTTTTATTTGATTTCGCTCACATAAATTGTTATACTTTATAGAAAAATGTCTAGTTAAGCATACAGCGGAGCTGACAGACAGAGACAGAGCGCAGCGTTGAGTTACGCCACTCAAATGCAAAAGTCTCCAGAATTCGGACAGAATTTAGAATTTCATAATTATTTTTTGCAATTGATAGAAATCATGAATAAAATTATTCATAATACTATTCTTTTCAATCTATACCTTTTAAATGGTTTTATTTCGACACTCGATAATAGTTATCGTTTGAATCTAGTAAAAATTTTTATGAATTAGATTTCTGTTTTTGCCTGTAATTTTCTCAACAACGGAAGACTTTTAGTTGCATAGATTTTATAAATTTAAATTAACGAAAAATTCGAGTCCCGCACGGGGCACCCTTACAGTCGTCGACTTCTTCACTTAGTGCTTGCATTTCTTCAGGAACAGAGTACCCTCTTCCCTACCCAACAGGTGTTGCTGTAAAAGCCAATAGGGCTAACAGCATTAACCTCATGTTTGAAAAAAATTTTAATGAAATGTAGTATTTTATTGTTGTTTTTTTAACTGATAACTTTTTATGGGAAACTTCTAAGGCGCCAGTTTGTCAATCTTCCCTTTCTCTCACGTATTCAGCAGCGGCATAACCCATAATATTACTCACCTCTCTTCGCTTGAGGAGTTCTTCTTCTTCAAGTTTAGTGTGCGAAAAACATACATGCATGCTAGGGAACATAATATAATGTAAATGCCAATTATTACTATTGTAGGATTAAATAATTATACTAATAATGGATATACACATGTTGTAACAAAGAATAAAGTATATTTTAAAAGGTTTTATTAATGAATGATGCATTGCGAGTTGAGTGGCAGAACCCAACGCCGCGCTTTGCTGCGTACCAGAGCGAAGAAGTGAAAATATTAAATATTAATAATAGTTAGATTTATATTTTAATTTTTTAGAATACGATATGCATAAAGACTGCAATTGTAATAAAACTGAAAGGGATTTCAATAATAACACAGGCTATTTTCAAATATTTTAATCAGCTATCTACATATATATATATTATATCTATGTATAATCTCTGTAACTATTATTAAAATCACTTGGCGACATACATCATTTTGAACGATGGTACGCTATTTCCAAAGTCTAGTCCACTTTTCTTTGCAAGTTCTTCTGCGCTTACTTCAACTAAGACCTCCCAATTGTTCGCTTCTGCTGCTTTTTGTTCATCAACGGTGGTCATCCATCCAGAGGTAACGGGCACATTATCTTCAATGCATATCAATTTTCTGGAAATTAATTATACGTCATGTACATATTAAATAAAAAAATGTAAATAACAAATGCAATTAAATCAAAATAGCGTTATATATGAGACATAACAAAATATTTTTTAATTTTGCTCATTTGTATTCTTAATTTATAGTTATTTTTTTCTGATCTTGTTAAATTATCTTAATTTACGTCACGTTATTGGGTTTCTAATTGGGCGGTCGGGGCAAATGCAAAGTATAACAGTGTTACCACCTACTTCTGATTTAGAAGTATTTCAATAGAAGTAATTCGTGGATAGGAAAATAGCAATGTTATATTTAAAATGTTTTATTTACCTGACGCTTAAAAATTCCTTAATAATTTCGAATCTTTGGTACTTTGAGTTGATCATAATTCCTCTGTCATCGTAAAAATCATGCTTCTCCTTGCTCGGACCGCATATGTCATCTAAAATCATCATCAGGTCGAAATATTTTCCAACTTCCTTATATTTCAGTTCAGGCTGTAATAATAAAAAATATTTAGAGATGAAACAATCGATTTTATAACCCTAACGCAAAGAATTTGGTTATAAAATATATTATATTTTATTTTAAAATCCCAAAACCAGCAACTTCTTTTTTGATAACATTGTGTGAAGAAAGAAATGTGTATTAAAAGCAACTGTTACCCCTTTAGAATCCTTAAAATCATCACCAGTGTTGACCAGCGCCATCATCGATAAACCAATTATTTCAGGAGCTGCGTTGTTATCGTCCAAGCGGCAATACACACAACGAAGTTGGCCGTCATGTTTGTGCAAGCTTGCCAAAACGTCTCCATATTCTTTAATGGCTTCCTTATTCTTATGTAATCCTAAATAAATCAAGAAAAACATGATACTATTTTTTTAATAAAAAATAATAATAATGTAATAACCAGAATAATAACTTCTCTCTCTTGTCATATTAACAACTCAAAACAGATAAATTAATAAAAAACTATTCAGATATTGAAACGTATACATGATAACTGAAGTACAGTAGAAGACTACATCTCATTAAAAATAGAAATGGAAAATGAGAGCTTACTTCACCGACAAAAATGTGGGAAATCTATATGGATACCAACTTCTACATTCACTCGATATAAATTCCAGCTGTTCATGACTTGATTACAGTTGTTATTATTAACATAATTTTCTACAGTAATCGGTAGAGATGGAGTTTTGTATAAAAATGAATGAAATAATGTTACTTACAATCTGACTTCAGTTTCAATATTTGATGCACATAATTTAGACAAGATGTATATATTTAAATGATTGTTACATATTAATATTAAAAATTAAATACAAACCAGCAGCTACGTGAAAGGGATCTTGGCTTATATAGTGCGATTCCATGAAACTGAAGACTTCATTTTGCCGATCCATAGGAAAGTCTTCAATTCTCACCTTGATTACACTGCCATCCTGGTGTTTGGCTTCAAACCTAGCCCATACTTTTTGGGAAGCCATTATAAGATGAAAAATTTATTATAGAAGTCTTTCGTACACAAAATAAACTTTACCGAATGAAGCGATGAGCAGTAAGTTGTAAATGTTTTGACAAAGCTCATTTTTAACCAAGTTCTTATCTCCTTGTTATCAGCAATAACTCTTAGAATTGCATACTAGTCACAAGATTTGGTTAAAAACGGCTTAATTATACGTAAGAATCATATATTAAATAAAGGTTTTTTTTTATTAGAATACCCATAGTTGGAGGGTAATAATGGGTTGTGCAAATTTACCGACGTCAATATTCTGGACCGAATAGGGTGGAAAAGGAAGCCAGTAAAAACTGACCCTACCACCATATAGGATAGCTTGGTGAAATAACTATAAAGAAAAAAATTCTGAATTGTGTATTGCTTTGAATTTTGTGATTTGTACTCAACACACGAGACTTATCCAAGTCTGAAACAGATGACTTATCCAAGTGAAACTGATTATGTGAGTAAGACGCACTAAAAAAAAAACATTTTCATTTCTTGGCTCTGGTTTCGAGGCAAAGTGCGGTGTTGAATTCCACGACTTAATACACAATGCCTCCAGAATTCAGCGTAAAGCGGAGAGCGAATTGTCTTAAAAGGCTCCCTAAGAGTTAACTAGCGTTATTAGTATATTTTTCCCTATCTTCGTAATGCCTTTATGTTAATAAAGTCGACTTCCTTACTAAAAGTAAAGTAGAGTAGTTGAGGTGATCGTGATCCAGTGGCACGGTTATGGGTTCGATTCCCACTCGGCGAAATAAAATATCGAATATTTCTATTTCCTCATTCTGGTAACAAAGCAACGAGCTGCGTTGAGTTTCGCCACCTTATCCGCAATACCTCGGGAATTCAACTGAAAGTGGGGAGCGGAAGTGTTCTAATGGGAACAGTGTGATTTCGAAGTGTCTCACAGTAATTATTCAGGTTCCCTCTACCTACCCTGCTATATACAAGATATTAACATTAAGATTAAGTTATATTGTTATCTACGTTAATAAATCCCATATAAAAATATATATATTTTTAATAAGACTTCTTAAACGTGTATTAAATGACGTTTATAGATATAATAATAATATCTCATAATAAATAGAGTTTTCATCATTACAAGTACATTATACTTGATTAAAAGATAAACAATGGAAAACTTGAATATCATCACTACTTGCAATAAAAGGTGAAGAAAATAAAACTTTGTTGATATATATTTAAGAAGATAATCTAATCTGATAAAAAATTATGGGCATATATACGAGTACAAATAGGTGATTCACTTTTAAAGTAAAGTTTGAAGCCAGTCCTGACGCAAAGGGACAAGTGTGCTACTATAACCCGATTGTTTGTGGGTTCGATTCCCCATTGAAGAAATGAAATGTTCAATATTTTTATTTCTTAGTGATGGTGCCGAGAAAAGCGTAATAGGCAGCGGGAACAGTGTTAAGACACTACATTACTCACTTTCCTCCGAATTTTTGAGTGGCGGGACGAACGAAGTAAAGGTTCAGAACACATCTCTGTTGCAGAGTATGCTTGACACATCGGATTGGCTGAATGCTTATAAGGGGCTTGAAATGTTCCATAATAGTATATATAAAATTAAAGTCTGGCAGGAGTAAAGACCTACGTAAAGGATATGGTTATAGTAAATATACATTCTTTACGTTATTTTTCAAAATATATTATTTTAATAAGAGCATTCTACTTTAATGTAGCTGGACGTATAGCTTAAGTTGGCGCTACCTTTCAAAGAGCCCCCTTCAAGGGGGCAATAAGTTAGTAACTTTAGCTTTGCTGAAATGACATAGGTGTGGCGGGCTTGGGATCTCAGCCTATAAAAAAACATATCCCGTAGAAATCATTTATTTGTTAATCTCTTCTATGACATATTGCCAAGTGCCGGTCTACCTATAATAAAAAAAATTCAAACGCAATTACTTTCGTGAACTAATTATTTTATTTTCATACAGCGTGAAGCTGATTTGTTGATCATTGCAAGCTAGAAATTGGCAAATGGAATAAAGTAATAAGGAAGACTGAAAATCGTATTTTTTTTTGTTTTTATACATTTTAATTAAAAACTGTAGTACAGAGATCTTAATTCTATGTATACCTATAATAAAACAGTAAAAATATTTTGTCTGTACATTTAATATTTTTGGCTGAAATGGATAGAGGGACCCTTAAAAAACTAATAGAAAGCATTTTTTTTATTTCTTTTCTATCTGTCTATTTATCTGTCTGTATGTATGGTCACGCTAATCTTCTAAACTACCGAACCGATTTGCTTCAAATTTTCACCAATTGCTTTTTTTTAACTCAACTTAACATCTTAAGTTTGTTTCATCAAAATCTGTCCATTAAAAAAAATATTTATTTGGCATTTGAATGAACTCAAGGTTATTTATTATTAGTTTGCCTTCAAATATAAAGCAATCCATATCTATATTAGTACTTTTAATAAATCTGTATTTGTTTGTGATAAATCTGTATTTTTAACCGACTTTCGAAACAAAGAGGAGGTTCTCAGTTAAATATTTTCGATTCGATACTATAGATTCGATTCGATAATTATTTTGAGTTCGATATTCGAGTATTCGATTCGATTTGGGTTTTTTATGTAATATGCAATCATTACAGTTATTTTACAAAGAATATTATAAATCTTTACCCAAATCAATAATTTAACATTTAAGGCTGTATCCGAACGAGTAAATTAAATTAGTCATTGACATCAACACATTTTGTCTGTCAGTCAATTCTATTTATAAAATGTTTATTGTATTTTATGTAGTTCAATCGGCCGAAGCCGCTGGCAGGCAGCTAGTCGTCAAATAAAATTTTCCACGTGAATGCAAATTGGAAAGACATCCAATGAAGAAATTACACTGAAAATCATGTCATTAATATAATGAAGAAACCAGTTTCTATGGAGACTTTAATGAAGGCTTCTTTCACAACTTTTTATCTCGATGAGTTGACACCTACATATACGTTTTAATTACGACTGTATTTAATTAACGTACAGGCTGGTTCTTTAGTGTGGTTTTCAACCTTGATTCTCATGTTTGGTTTATTTTAGTAATTGAATTATTTTAAACATAAGCAAATTAATTTAATATTAGAATAATGAGAATTCAGAAAATATAAATCTTTTTATTATATCTATTTTAATTGTTTTTCTTCATGACGGGCGTTCCACCACTTCAATATGGATCATTGGAGTGGCGGAACTCACGCAACAACGCAATGCCTCTATAATTCAATGGAAAATGGGGAATGACAGTGTTTTAACACTTGGTTCTTAGAATGCCTCAGCGTATCCTACTATGTGTGGGAGAGTTGCCTCGACACCAGAGCAAAGATATGGAAATAATTATTTCATCTCTTCGAGTGGGGATCGAATCCACAACCAGTCGGTTTTACAGTCATATATTGTGACCCTGCGCCATAACTGGGTACAATAAAGATAAGTTTGTGATATATTTTGTCTGATTTACGTATAAATTTCTATTATTCACATTTTTCTTTTATTTGTATCAAAACGTTCTCACTTTATGTACCCTATGGATTTGATATTTGTAGCTAGCTCCACTGGAAATACATTGTAGATGAAGATTACTCCAAGAATTTGTATAAAATGCAGCAAAAATAGTGTATAAACGTTCGTATCTTTTGGTGAAGTTAACTTAGAAGCTTAATATTTTCTGAGCCTGACGCTAAAGGTAAAGTCCCTTGCGGTCTGGACCTGGATATTTGATTTTAATTTCAGCTCTACATCTCCACACGATCTTGAAATAAATTGTTTTGACTGTCGGACTGACGGACTACAAAGCATTTTTGTAGATATAGAACTATAAAGATACGTTCACACTATAACCACAGACAGAAGGGCAGGAGGGCAGATTCCCCACTTTTCATATAATGCTCAAAATTCGAGTTGCGAAATTCAACGCCGCCATATATCTAATTTACATTAGACGACATTATCACAAATGTCGTTAAAATCGTAATTTGACGTACAATCTTTGTTCAATTTACTCTATATCCGTTTCCCGATGGACGCCGGATTGACAATCAGGTCCATTTCCCACACACTGCCCATCGCAGATTGAAATTAAACACTACTGTCTACGTCGCAGACGTGATTGAGTTATCTGTGATCGAAAAGGAAATTAGGTATTACGTTTGCCTACAGTAAGTTTCGTTTGCCTATTACATGCCTTCTTGAAATGACTTTTAGTACTTAGCACTTTTGAACACTGTATATATCAAGATTTATATATAAACTAGTGGACGCGAGCTCGCTTATGGTAATAAGAAGATATGACACTTAGGAGTGAATTCTAATAAACCGTGAAACACGTGTTCAATGAAATATTTTTAGGAGTCTAAGTTTCAAATTTTATAAAAATTGATTAAAAGATTTTTCCAAACAAACTTTCAATCCCTTATTTGCACGCTTAGGGGGTGAATTTAAAAAAAAACTATGAAAAACGTGTTCAATTATATGTTATTAAGAGTCTGAATTTAAAGTTTTATAAAAACCCCTATTACATCCCTTTACGGTTAAAATTTTATAAAATCCCTTTTTAGTGGAGGTCCAGATTACAAAAATAAACATATGTCCAAATTTCACGTTTCTACCATCAGCGGTTACGGCTGTGCGTGCGTCTTACCTCAGTCAGTTAGTACATGTCCTTTTATATACATATATAAAAATAAATAAATAAATCCAAAATCATAAACATAAATAAATAAATGAGGCCATCGTGGCGCAGCGGCACAAGGTTGTGACTGTAACACAACGGTTGTGCGTTCGACCCCCACTCGAGGAAGTGAAATATATATTTACGTTTATATTTCCATTTTTTTCGCTCTGGTGTCGAGGCAAATTCGGCAAAAACTGGCGAACGGAGTGTCTTAACACTAGGTTCCCCCTGCCAACCCTGCTGTGTGCGGGATACAGCGTGAAGCTGAAAGAATACTTAAATACATCAGCAAATATAGTTAAACCGAATGTTTCCACAGTAATCGAATCATGGGCAAGCTCGAAATCAACTCATGCAATGCGAGTTAATTGAATAGGTACTTAAGCGTTTTCATACGGGCAATTATGTTTTTACGATCCGAACGGCCCGTTGCTATATTATTATTTTTGTTATATTTCATCATGTAAACCTTACACGAATAGATTTTATTGTTAAATTTATATATACAAATCTATATTTATTTGTTCTTCAGCCTGTTTTTTAGTTTTTTTGATATATGGCTTAAGTTTAAAGTTGTAAAAAACATATAATCTGTTTTTTTTTCAAAATATTATTTTATTTTGTAATCGGAAGCGTATTTTTTTAATATTTGCTGAAATAAATCCTTAACATTTAATCTCCTAAATGTGTTAAAATTCAATATCAATAGTATATCTAAATCATATTACTACAAGAAGCCTGCCTTATCGCCTGGGTACGCTAAGTAATTACGACTTAAACCATTGAATATAATATAGCAATCTCTATATTGTTTATATTGCTATATAATTTTCGCAGGCATACTAATGCCTTGAGTTCATTCAAAGGATAATAAATTTTTTAATGAACCGATTTTGATGAAACAAACTTTATATGTTGAGTTAAAACAAAGCAATTGGTGAACGTTTGAAGTAAATCGGTTCCGAACTTTCGAAGATTAGTGTGACTATCTATGGTCACACTAATCCAAACAGACAATAAATTTAAAAAAAATATTTTTGCTTTCTTTTATTCTTTTTAAGTGTCTTTCTATCCATTTCAGACAAAATATTTTTACTATTTATTATATATAGAGAAGAAATAATAATGTATCTTTGTAATTTAAAAGGAAAGCTTATATGAATATTGTATACAGTAAACTTCAAAATAATGTTCTTCTGCTTCACCTACATATAGCTGAGTAGGCAGAGTTCATCACATTCCACCCAATTATTGAAGCATTGCGTGTTGAGTGGCGGAACTCAACGCCGCACTTTTTCCAATTGCCAGAACGAAAAAAATGAAAATATTAATAAATTATAATTTATTCCCCCGCGCAGGGATCGAACCCACAATCGTCACGTTGACAGTCATGAGGGCCTCAAGTATCTAATATTAAATACAAATACTGTAAATTGTCTTACGCGTGAGACTGAGAACGCCGACATAACTTTCAATTACATGCCCAGCTTTAGATGAAATAACACGCGCCCGCGGACGTTCCTAAAACAATAGCCCCTCTGAGGTATATTTATTTTGTTTTTTGTTAAAAAAAAAAAACAATTTTATTTACTTTATTATGTTTATTGTATTGAAGTCAGGAAGGGTTACACTACATTTTTTTCATACAAATTGTTGATTTTTCGCATTCTAGAACGAACACGAAATGATCTTAACAGATTAAGCATCAACTTATGCTATTTTTATAACATTTTGAAACTTAGAAACATCGATGCTCAATAGTAATAGTCAGCCACGAAGTTTTAAGTTTTAAGAATTTAGTTTTGTAAATATATTATATAAGGATATTCAGAATATATGTCATATACTGTGCACACACAGCTTTATACAGTTAAAGAATACATTTACCAAACAATAAGGTAAATGAATTTAAAATTCTATTCACAACAAGGATGGTAAACAGAAAAGGGTCGAGATCCATTACTCTATCCTCAATGTTAGACGTTGAAGGTCATTCCTTAGTAAAATTAAGCTTGGATTTTAGAAGAATCCGGTATCATTAGTTGGAATAAATTACTACTAGATAGTCAATGTGTCTATTAACTCTAAGAGTTATATTTGACAAGTAAAAATATATTCTTATTTTATTCCCCCCTTCAGTCGTCGACTTCCTCACAGGCAGCCACTTAGTGCTGCATTTCTTCAGGGACAGACTACCCTCTTCCCTACTCAACCGGTGTCGCTGTAAAATCCTATAGGGCTAACAGCATTAACCTCATGTTCGAAAAAAAAGCCAAACCAACCAACCTCCATTACGTTATAACATTTGAAAGTTCCTGTACTACACCGGTAAGTACTATTGAGGTATGAAGTTTGAGTAGTCGTTACTTTGGCTGTTGTTAGATATATAAGGTGCAAGAGTTTTACCTAACGTTTATCAAATTATAAAGCTTAATTTAATTATATTTTTTGAGATTAATATTACAAATGACATTATCCATTGCCAGACACTTAGCTTGGTTTTAACCGGGTGCCCTGAATCCGTATAAACTATAGCACCTACGAGTATATTAATAGCAAATACTGATTTTTTTTTATGGAAAAAGCATGGCAAACGAGCGTACGGGTCACCTGATAGTAAGCGATCACCGCCGCCCACGGCACCGCGTAACACCAGAGGAGCTACTGGTGGGTTGCCAGCTTTTGGGTTTGTTGGGCGCCGGAGCCCGGCATTACCTAATGCGAAACGCAGTGGCATAAAGCCACTACTTCACGCCGGTTTTAAATGCCGGGGGTGGTAATGATCCGGTCGAGTCTGCCCATGCGTGTCGCCATTGCTGGTTTTATTTTCACATAAGTTATAAAAAACATATAATAAATCTTAATTATTGAAGCTTTGCTATTTTAAATTCGTAGACGCTAGTTATTTAATGAAGATTAGAGTTTTAAAGGAAATATAAAAAAGATTTCTCAAGAATAGATAAAAAAAAATTGAGCCTTATAATTTAACGCAGGCTAGGTATTGTTTTTGCAGCTCATCTAACTACTTTACTGTATGTATGACTGCCAATTTTATTTTTTACTTCAGAATGTTTGCACATCACAGGGATATTTCGAAAATAAATTTTAACAATTTAATTCAGAAGATATAATATAATCAGAATTATTTATTATTAAGATATTCAGAATTATTTATTATTAATATTTTTTTATTAATAACCCCCCTGATATTCCTTAAGTAATATTATCAACAAAACTATCTTACATACTAGAAACTCTAAGAAACAATAATACATATAAAAATCTGTATAATGTCTCTAGCATAAATTGATTTCACAAGACATTTGACATCTCATCGATTTGATCCCGGACAAAGCAACAGGTAGGTCAAGGACGCTCGGCGCCGGTATGGCTTACATATAAATTATAATGTAGGGCAGGGGAATTGGAAATAATAGGGAAATTGTATTTGTTTTTTTTTTATTATTATAAGCTTTAATACTAGTTTAGTGTGTATTTATGTAAGTTTTATATCGCCCTGTGGCTATTTTATATTTAATTTCAAATATATTATAATTATTTTATGAGGCCAGTCGTGGCGCAAGGGCATAAGGTGTGACTGCAAAACCGACTGGTGGTGGGTTCCATTCCCACTCGGAGAAATAAAATATCTATTTAAATTTATATTTTCATTTCTTCGCTCTGGCATCGAGGCAAAGCGCAGCGTTGAGTTCTGCCACTCAACACGCAATGCCTGCAGAATTCCGCAGAAAGTGGAGATGGCATTTTAATAAGAAAATTTAAGACAAAAACACTACGTGAGCTATGATTTAAAGTTTGACTTAATAGAAATATCATTCGGCTTTACCTTATTACTATATTTTATTTTATTTTAGCATACCTCTTATATTTTTGATATTAAGTTCAGATAAGCGAAGCAGGTAAGTAAAAATAATTACAAAACTTCGATGAACGACGAAAAACTAAATATATATAAATCTCGCGTACCACACACAAGGTAGGCAGAGGGAACCTAGTGTTGGTTAGGTTCCCCACTTTCTGCCTAATTCTCGAGGCATTGCCGCGCTTTTCCTTATAACCAGAGCAAGAAATGAGAATATTAAATAATTCCCCCAGTGAAAATCGAACTCACAACCGTTGCGTCTCTAGTATAAGCCTTCTAAATCAGAAATCTAAATTATTTATTGCTAAAATTTCAAAATTAATCTACACCATTGTTATATGGAAAAGTCAACTTAGCTAGAGCAACTGGTCGGCAGTGACAGGTTTGGTTAACTTAATGGGTCCATGGGGACAAAAGTTGACTTGATAACTTAGCGGGAACTTGGAAAATAGGTTACTCTCAGGCAAAAGCTATGGCTTTAAGGGCCAGGTCGGGGTCCATTTAGGTCGTTAAGGTAAGACATTATAATGTATATTTTAAGATGTTGATATTCTTCTTTAGACGTACGTATTATATATTTTTTAATTCTTATTACCTTTTCTTTTACAATAGTAAAATAAATAATTGTAAAGACAAATAATATGCTTATAAATAACAATTTATAATATGTTTGTAGAATTGATTAGAAGGAACACAACAAAATATATGTAAGTGCGCCATCGTAGCGCACTGGGACAACGTTGGACTGTAAGCGTGATGGGTGTAT
Organism: Heliconius burneyi; assembly: GCA_018247715.1. Lineage (NCBI taxonomy): Eukaryota > Metazoa > Arthropoda > Insecta > Lepidoptera > Nymphalidae > Heliconius > Heliconius burneyi. The sequence goes on along the minus strand of DWGR01001626.1, from coordinate 623 downwards.
GTTCTGTTTTTTTTAGCTTCACGCTGTATCCCGCACATAGTAGGGTAGACACCTAGTGTTAAGACACTCCGTTCCCTACTATCTGCCGAGTTCTGGAGTGGCAGAACTCAACGCCGCGCTTTGTCTCGACACCAGAGCGAAGAAAATTGAAATATAAAGTAAATAAATATTTTACTTCTTCGAGTGGGAATTGAACCCACAACCAGTCGATTTTGCAGCGCACGAAGTCACACCCTTGTGACGCTGTTTGAATGGATAATTATCATTTTCTTGCTCTGACAAGACGAAACAGGGTTGAGTTGAGCGTGCAAATATCTTTCTCCCTGTCTACCCCGCAAGGGATAAAGCGTGAAGCTGTGTGTGTGTGTAAGAATTCAGAATTCAGCGGAAGTGGAAGACGGAATATATTAAGTATTTCATTGGGAACGGAGTGTCTTAACACTATGATTTAAGGTTCCCTCTGGCTACCCTGCTATCTGCGGAATACAGCGTGAAGCCAAAACATAAAGTACCATTACGCATGAAAAAAGTAGTAATAGGTACATTATAAAAAAAAACCTTTGTCCGTAAAATCTATGTCAAGTGTTCTAGTTACTTGGTTGGCTAATGATCACTGGCGTTCG